>BQNB010015623.1:0-72941 GCA_026074375.1 Tanacetum coccineum
TAAAAATGGTTGTGTTTAGCCTGAATTGAGCACCACTAGTGATAGTCTCATATTCATTCTCTAATTTGATTAAATAGCTCTTCCTAAATAGGCCTAATGATAGTCTACATCGATAGACTTTGTATCTCATTAGTAGTACACACTAAGCACGTAGAAATTAGTCTTCTCCTTAGTCAATCTAGACACAATGCACCTCACATATGTGCTTTAATGTTTCAAGATGATAACTTGTTCACATGTAATGCAATTATATGTCCTCATAATCTTGATGCTCAACGGTTAGTTGCTTAGATATTAAATGCATGTCAACTATAAAGGCATTTGTTTTTTTCTAGCAATTTAGATAAAATATTTTTTAATTTATCTAAATGACACATGCCTCTAAATGCTAAATGCTAACATGTTTTACATGACGATTACATTTAAAACTATCATGTTTTGTATGCATCATTTTACATGACTTACATGTTAATTATACACCTACTAGCAAAGAATCGTGTACACTTTTTTTCCAACTCCTCAAACCAGTAATATTCAACTAAGGATAAGGTTATACAAAACCTATTCTCATTATAACCTTATTACCCATTGTGTAAAGCCCACATCCCCTTTTATAAATCCCTTAAATCCTACGTGATAGTTTGGCTATGTTTTTCCCTTGTTTTTGCTTCCCACACAACACACCAATAGTAAACACCTTTATGATCATGTGCATTGACCATGTTTAAACCTAAAAATTCTTTGCCTTAATTGGGTCAACATACAAATGTGACAACAAAGAGGAACACTATGCAGGCAATACCATTTGAGTATAAAAGGCCCTTACCTACCTCTTGCAAACTCAAAAGAAGAAAACACAAATGATATAAAGCAACCAGTTTCATACTCTACTCTTTCACTTTGGTTCTCTTGTTCTTGTATCCTTGGTTCTTCGACCCACACACACAACACACAAGCATCACACCATCATACCCATCATAAACATTACATTCAAGGAAATCCTAACCAGGTTCCTTTGGTTTTTGTTTTCTTTTGGTCGACCACATCAAGGTAGCAAGCAAACGTTCGTGTTCATGATCACAAGGGGTGCAAACAGTCACGGTTGGTTATTGGATTTAGTGTTTGGTTTTGTATTCGTTGAGGGGTAAAGAAATTTGTGCATTCATCATCTCCGTTGAGTCAAGTACTTTACGCGTTTCGTCCCTAAGTTTCTGTGAGCCATCACTTTCTGTTAATTATCTATTATATGCTATCTTTGTGCCCATGGTGTGTGCTTGAAAATTGTTAAAAAACAAAAACCCATTTTTGGTTGCCTCTTTTATGTAATAGATGTAACAGTATCACTCTATAAAACTTGTTAAGTGAACAATAACTTAGGCCATGGCTATTCGAGAGTAATGGAGTTATAAAACAGACATTGGTAGTTTGGGTTATTAGATAGAATAATAATATAACATGTATGTTAAGTATTATAAAATACAGCCCACACCAGTAACTTTGAGTGCACCATTCGACCCCTAAAAGTAGAGTTTATGAGTTTGAACTTTGTTATTTCGAAAGTAGGACATGTAATACTTCGTTTGCCCCTGGAATCGCTAGTATTCGTCAAGTAACGACGAAGTTAGAAGGTTCTAAAGTTACACGACAGAATCTGCTATTTTTCCACTTGTTTTAAAACAGCTGACGAGGCATTTTTCTCAGGTCATTGCGATACCAGTACCTAATACTAAAACAAATCAAAAGCTGTTAATTGAAGCTTGACGTACCATCTTCAAATAGGAAGAAAAATTAGCCCTTTTCGTTTAGAAATGAGTTTACAAACAGCGGTTGAACGCAGCTGATTAGCACATGTGTTGACATTTTGTCAAACACATGGCGTGCAAGCTCCTATAATTCTGCTTGAAACATATTGCGACTACACCCACTTTTCACTCGTTTAAACCCATTAAACAACGTCAAAAATTAAAACTTAATTAACGAAAGTTATAGAGGACCTATGCGAGATTATAAATGTATTTTTAGATTTCATTACCGTTAACTAACGAGACCATACATAAATTGCAAAACTCTAAGTTATCAATCATAAAACTTAACTATATTTTCACTTTTTAATTAGTTATACGCCACTATTTCGTCTAATCATTTGACGCATTTAAAGACCAAACCAAGAGTCGAACCGAACTAATGTTTTAAAGCATACGTGACCTAGTTTCCAAAAAGTCTAATATTGTAAATTGCATGTTTATATTTTTAACGTATTAACCTGATGAAGTTGACCATTTAATGTGAAAATCTCATTTTTCTCAAACGTCATTATTTAAATAGAACTCAAGCACATACTAGGGATGAGATTGCAAATACTTGATTTTATATTTTCTGCTTAGTAACTATGTATTATTTTTACTTAGGTTGCGGATAAAGTCTCTTGCATCGTTTTTCGTGCCACTGCCTTGCTATCCATTATCATTACTTGATGTGAGTTCATAGCCGCATATTTTACAATTTCAATGATTTACAACTTTGGGGTGAGAAACATGCATTGTTTTACATATTGGACGCAAGTGTATATTTTAACATGATTACGTGTTTGCCTAAGTAGCGATAACCCTCTAAGCCCATTATCATGAACTGTCAATTACTTAGTGTAAGCGCGAATGTTATAAATAGATCTATTTGGGATTGACATCCCGTTCGGGTGAGTAGCGCTCACTCTGCCGGTTTGCCAGACAACGGACGTATACCATGTCGGATTTAGGATGTTGTGGGTTAGAACATCATCAAGGGCAATGTAGGCAATTTATATTGAAATTCATACATGTCAAGCTTCAGTGTCATGAGCTTAGGGAAACGTAATTACTTTTTGTGATGTTTGCATCTGTTGCATTATCATACACTTGGAAATCTTGCAGTCCTACATTATATTTACATAAACCTGTGAATTTACCAACTTTATGTTGACGTTTTAAAGCATGTTTTTCTCAGGTCAATAAGGTGCAAGTCAAGGATACATTGGTGGTCTTTATTTTGGATATCATTGCATAAAGATTTAGAAGCATTACATTTTGGGGACGTTGTTATGTTTTAAAATCTTTATATTTACATGTGAACATGTTAAGCCGTTGTGCTTTTGTAACAAACAATTTCTGTTATTCAAATGTGTTAGTTTTCAAACGACTCATTTAGAGGTCGTTCTCCTATCTTGTGCTATTGATCTATGATGTAACGCTCCTATGATGTAACGCTACCGGACACATTATTCCACTGCGACCCTATTTAGGGGTGTTACGGGGTTTAGGTCCTATAATTAAAACATAGTTTTCATTCAAGTTCTGTTATCATATCTACAAACTTATGATGTGTCTTGATTTCATACTTTTCGCATACGTGTCATTGAAATTTTAGTATTTTTAAGGTGCTGACACATTTCCAAAAAATACGATATGGAGACATAATACATTTAAACAGTGTAATTTAACTAGTAAAGAATGTAATACGCCATAATTGCATTCTCTTGAAACTGTATCTTTTTTCTAGTGGACACTTATTTTGAACACAAGGAAATGTTTATTCGATATTCAGTATAATGTTTAGTTCTCTGAACATGGAAATTAGTTATTAGATGTTCTTTTTGGTGTTAGGAATTGATTGAATAATATGCCAATAGATATCTAGTAAATTATGTAGGGTATTATGTTTAGAGGTGGTAGATGAGATAGGACCATCCGGTTCATTCAATGTTGATTTGACGGACACTGCAAATGCGGATGCGGATGAAGAGTTGCAAGATATGAAAATTGATGAAGTTACTCGCGTAGATGAAATTGTTGGGTTATGGTAGTCGGATTAGCACGTATACATTATGAATATGTGAGCCTATTGGGGGCACACACATTAATACACGGAGAATATGTTTAATACTTCACAATGTAAACCACAAGGACTTAAACCAAACAAAGACACAAACTTGTTATGTCGTAAAAGTGGAAATCGATTTAGAATATTCCATAGTTTCCCGGAATCGGTTTTAGATAAGGAGGAAAAAGGAAAAGAGAGTTTTTGATAAGAAAAGGATTTGTTTTCCTAAAGTATATCCTAACTAGGATTGAAGGGTATATATACCCCTCACCCTAGATCAAAACCAATGATCCTCAACTCCTAAAAACCCTCAAAAATATTCAGTTTTCTTTGGTTTTCTTTTTTTCTCAGCGATTACAACAAAAAAACCTTCACAAGGTTTCTTTGGTTTTCGGTTTTATTCATCACCAAATTCGATTAGATCCTCAAGGTTTTAATCGACCTCACTTGTTCTTCCCTGCTTGACGTTACAAGGCCTAAACACAAGGTGTTCGTGAAGTTCCTGGTTCGAAGGAAAAACCCCTAACTGGATTTCAGATTGCTCTAATTCTGTTAACAGGTTTTTGGTTATTAGGGTTTTACTTTAAACCCTAATTCGGTGGTGATGGTTTTCGGTTCAGAATCACAAGGGTTGTTTGATTAGGGTTTTGATCCAAGAACGTAGAAGTGTTGTTTGTTTGTGAAGTAAAGGCTAGACACCTTAACATATTCGGTTGACGTGATTGTGTGAGCAACTATAGAGGCGATTGTTTTAGTCGCTTTATTTGTTTTCTTGATCATTGGCTAAGAGGTACACTTTCTATTTACTTCTTGTATTACGTGTTAACCATATGCTATTACTAGATCCAATCTGTTGTGTACTCGTAGTTACTTGGTTACCTAGATGTAAAATCCCTACAGTGGCATCACGAGCCAACTCGTTTTAGATTTATGGGTTACACGTTTTTGTTTTAATTATATGCCTAGTTTACATGTTTATTATTAAAACATATGCTATGATCTGCTGCGTTTGATATTTTATTTATGTTTTACTAGAAAAATATGAAAATAATATTTAGATTCTTGCCATAAGATAAATAAAATATGTAGATATTGATTTTGAAAAATATTAAAAGTTAATATAGGTTAAAAAGGAAAATTAAAATTGTTAATTTATCTTGTATGATTCCTTTTTGATTATTGTCTATTCCTGCTATAAGACCCACTCAATCAAAATTTGTGGTGTATAGAGCGATCTAGGTACTTTAGCAGAAAATCTAGTGAGGGTCTTATGGTTCTCCATTTGGAGAAGACTCGCGAGAGAACTCGGATTTTACATGTTTACTTGTTTAAATTAATGTCATCTTAGTATTATGTATATTGATATGCATATTTGTTTACTTGTTTACACGCCTAATCAATATGCAATATGGACTAATACTAATAGAGAAAGATGATATTAACCGGTCTGTTAATTCACACGCCTAAAATATCATGTTTATGGTAACCTGCTATTTGTTTCATGGAAAACTGTTTTTGTGAAAAATTAATAAGACATTAAACTATGAAACTTGTTTTTCATGAATTAAAAACTGGACGCTATGGACTCATGGGACGTACGGCTAATCCACTAGAACCAACTATAAGAGAAGTTTAAGGCGGGTTGTTTTTATGTAATTCCCTAAAGAAATAAGGTTTTTTTATAAGCTTCTCGCTGACCTATTTCTCCGCTTCTTTGTGCGTTCGATTGAAGTTACCGTGAACTATGGCATGTCACTACAGTGTCATTATTAAAGTTTTTAAAATATGTGCTACAAAGTTGTTTTGCATGCTTCTTTGTACACATTCTTTAACACATTTATGTGCATACCCCTTTGAAATTTTTAAGTCTATGCCAGCCAACCGTAGAACACGTGCAATTGGTTTGACTGCTGTTAGGAATTATTGTAAACAGACTTAAGTCTGGTAGTTATAGAGTTAAGTCTGGTAGACATAGTTAAGTCTACCAGTACTAAGTTAAGTCTGCCAGTACTAAGTTAAGTCTGGCAGTGCTATAGTTAGTTTTGTTCTTGTCTAGTTAAGTCTGTTCTACAAGATAATCATTATCTTAGAGATATATTAGGAAAAGAAATGTATTATCTTTTCACATGTTTTGTAAAGTCATTAGAGTTTCCTTGGTGTATAAAAGGAACCCTACGGCATAGAGTTTTGTATCCAAGCCTAATAGAAATTAATAGCAAATACGAAGTTAGTTTTACATTGTGTTCTTCTTAGTACTTGTGTTAAGATTCCGCATTAACACTTAGTATTCATAGTCAGTGTCTCTCATATATTTGATTTGGATTTATTCAAGTTAGCTATTGTCTTACAAAGACTACACAGATCCAAAACCAAGGACCTACAAGTGGTATCAGAGCCTCTAAAGGGACTCTGAGTAAGAAGAATAACAAGAACCACATACAAACCCTCACTTTCAGATATTAAAAATGTCTCACCCTGCTAATGATGATTTCTCTCAACATCTTAGTGATGATGAAGCATCAAACCATGAAGATGCATCAGATAATGGTGCTACACCAAATCAACCAAAACAACAACAACAACTCCTTCCTACAACAACCACTATCTCAAATATCAAACTCCCAATTCCGCAGAAGGAGGAGTATGATATATGGGCTAGGAGATGGAGCATTACCTTGAGTATATTGACAATGATGTTTGGAAGGTAATTCAAAATGGAAATTCTAAAAAGAGAATTTCAACTCGAAAGGATGGTGTTATTAGAATACTTCCACTAGTATCTACTGCAGAAATTCAAGCTGTTGAAAAGGAAAGGAAGGCTAAAAATATCTTACTGATGGCCATTCCCAAGGAACATCTGAGAAGATTTCATGGAATGGATGATGCAAAAGAAATTTGGGAAGCCATAAGAACTAGATTCGGTGGTAATGCAAATTCAAAGAAGATGCAGAAGGCTGTTTTCAAACAACAGTTTGAAGCATTTGCTATATCTAGTTCAAAAGGGTTAGAAAAGGGATATGACACATTCCAACAACTACTTTCACAGTTGGAAGCTCATGGTGCTAAAGTATCAACTGAGGATGCAAATCATAAGTTTCTTAGATCTTTGCCCCCAACATGGTCAAATCTGGCAATGACTATGAGAACCAAACTAGATGTTGACACTTTATCTATTGATGACTTGTATAATAACCTTAGAGTTTTTGAACAGGAGATTAAAGGTGCCTCAAAAACATCTATAAGTGCTCAAAATGTTGCTTTTGTTTCACAAAGCAAGAGCAGCACTAATAAGGTTAAGTCTGGTTTTACTAGTGCCTACAGTACTTGCACTCCTTCTACTTCTTTAACCAATATTCCAGAAAGAGAAGCTCCTGCTGCTTTTGCTGATGAAGTTATTTATTCACTCTTTGCCAAACAATCAGAAGACTGGAACTTGCTTCATGAAGACCTAGAACAGATTGATGATTTAGACATTGAAGAGATGGATAGAAATTGGCAGATAGCACTGATTGTTATTCGAATGAAGAAGTTCTACAAGAAAACTAGAAGGAGAGTTCGTATTGATGGAAAAGCACCTGTTGGTTTTGATAAAAAGAAGCTTGAATGTTTCAATTGTCACAACACTGGTCATTTTGCTAGGGAATGCACATCCAAGAGGACAAATGATGGAAAGAAGAAGAGAGACTTGGTTTATCAAGACCAAGAAGCTGGAAAGCAAGAGAAGAATCAGATGGGTTTGCTAACTATGGATGATGGTGTTGTCAATTGGGGAGAACATACTGTAGAAGAAGGGACAAATCATGCACTCATGGCAATTAGCTCAAGTAATGAGGTATCTTTGTGTTCTAAAACTTATATTGATTCATATAATACACTCAAAACACTGTGTGATGAACAAATGAATCAGTTAGGTGAATAAGAAGCAAAAATTCTTGCCTATAGTCAAGCTGTTAAGAAATTAGAAGCTCAATTTGTTACTTTTCAAAATTAGCAATTTTCTTTAAATAAAAAGCTTACATTTCAGGCAAATGAAATATATGAAAAAAAATGTAAAGATTAAAAAAAATATAGGAGAATTGGAATGAAAGCTGTAAAAGAAAAGGAAAAATTACATAAAACAGTAGATTCATGGAAAGATTCTTCTAAGAATCTTTGGAGATTAATTAATTCTGGCATGAGTTCAAACAGTAAAGTTTGCTTAGGGTATGAAATAACATCAAACAATGAGGTTTTAAGCTATGAGGAAGAAATGAATTGTACTGTTTTTAATTGTACAGAAGAGGATTTTGTTGGAAAACCTTTGTATTCTAGATTTACAAAAACTAATGATTTTAAAGGTGTTCCACATCCCTTAACTGGAGATTATACTCCTAAACCACAAGAGGAAATTGATGAATCTTTGTATGTTTATGGTAAAAAGGGACCCCAAAAGCCTAAAACTAGTGTCTTCGATGACAAATCCAATGATTATTCTACCTGTCAATCTAATAACAGTGCAGGATCTATTGGAAATTCCTCTGAGCACTCTGTTGATTTTAAATATAAAACTTTAAATGTACCAAAAGAGGTGTCTGAGTCTAAATCTGTTGCAACAAATAAAAAGGTTATAACTGGACCAAAACCAAAAGAAGGTGAACCTAGTTGTGTCACACATGTAAAAACTCATAGGAAACCAATCAAAAATCAAAGAACACCTACAGTTAACATAAAGAATTAGAATGAAATGATGGAAAGAGAACTAGGGTATGGTTACTCTTTCACTAAAAAGAAGTGTTTTGTTTGTGGTAGCCTAAGTTATTTGATCAAAGATTGTGACTTTTAAGAAAAGAAAATGACAAGAGAGGCTGAACTTAAGAAACAAAGGGTTTTTAATACTGGCAATGGGGGTGACAAAACCAGTGTGGAATAATGCAAACAGGGTTAATCATGCTAATCACTTTGTTCCTAGATCAGTAATACTCAATTCTGGTAGGCCAAACATTAATTCTGTTAGGCCTAATATTAATACTGGTAGGACAAATATTAATTCTGTTAGGCAAAATGTTAATTTTGTTAAGTCTAAAGTTAATACTGGTAGTTTTAATGTTCTGACTGTTCGACCTAAACAGCCAGAACCTACCAGTATCCCAACCAGCTTTATTCTTGAAAGGCCCCACCTAAATAAGTTTAATCAAAGAAGAAATTTTTCTAAATCATATTCACCTGTGAGAAGACCCATTGTTAGAAATACAGCAAACATGCCTTATCCTCATGCTGTAAAGGGAAATTGGGGAACTGCTGCTAAGACCTCAGTAGGTTATAATTGGAGAACCTCTAGACCAAACTCCAATTATAATAGTGGACCCATTATTAGAACTGTGAATGCTAAAGGTCCATAAGGCAGACCCAAGCCTGTACAGGTCTGGGTCCCTAAGAGAAACTAATTTCTTTTTTTCATGTGCAGGATCATCCACTCAAGAACATGGTAGACATAGGTATATTTGATAGTGGATGCTCAGGGCACATGACTGGTAACAAGGATCACCTGGATGATTTTGAAGAATTTAATGGGGGATCTGTTACCTTTGGAGGTAGCAAAGGCTACATAACTGGTAAAGGAAGAATTAGAGTTGGTAATTTAGATTTTGATAGTGTGTCTTTTGTAAAAGAACTAGGGCATTTTAACCTTTTCTCTATATCAAAAATATGTGATAAGCAACACAAGGTTCTTTTTACTGAAACTGAATGTCTTGTTGTGTCTTCTGACTTTAAGATGCCTGATGAAAATCAGATACTTCTAAAGGTCCCTAGGCAACACAATATGTACAGTTTTGATATGAAGACACCTGCTACTACAAAAGGTTTTGACTATTTGATTGCTAAAACCACATCTGATGAATCTTATTTATGGCACATGAGGTAAGGTCATATAAATTTTAAAAACCTAAACAAACTTGTGAAGAAAAACCTTATCAGAGGTCTACCTTCCAAGGTTTTTAGAAATGACCATACTTGTGTTGCCTTCCATAAAGGAAAGCAACACAGGGCCTCCTGCAAGGCTAAATTAGAAAGAATATTACCGAGCCATTACACACCTTGCATATGGATCTTTTTGGGCCTACTTCGGTCAAAAGCATTAATCATGCAAGTTATTGCCTTGTAATTACTGATGATTGTACCAGATTTAGTTGGGTATTCTTTTTGGCTTCTAAGGATGAAACTAGTGGCATCCTTCAAAACTTTATTAGGTAGATTGAAAACCAGCTTAATCATAGGGTTAAGATTATTAGATTAGATAATGGCACTGAATTTAAGAATAAAGATGTTCTTGAATTTTGTGGGAACAAGGGAATAAAACAAGAGTATAGCAATGCCAGAACTTCACAGCAAAATGAGTTGCTGAAAGAATGAACATGACCCTAATTGAAGCTGCTAGGACTATGCTAGCAGACTCACTCTTACCAACTACTTTTTGGGCAAAAGCAGTCTCTACTGCTTGTTATATCTTAAATAGGGTAAAAGTGACTAAACTTCAAAACAAAACTCCTTATGAGCTTTTGTTTGGCCATAAATCAATTATTAGCTACATAAGACCTTTTGGGTGCCATGTTACCATTTTGGATACTCTTAGTGTGCTTGGCAAGTTTGATGGAAAATCTGATGAGGGTTTCTTAGTTGGTTACTCACTAAATAGCAAAGCCTATAGGGTATATAATTTAGTAACCAAAAGAGTAGAAGTAAATTTGCATGTAAATTTTCTTGAAGAAAAACCTAATGTGAAAGGAGTAGGGTATAGATGGATGTTTGATATTGACTATCTCACTGATTCTATGAACTATATTCCTGTATCTTTAGAAAATCAAACTAACCCACATGCAGGTACTTCAGAAGTGACTAACAGTGCAGGTATTTCAGAAGCAACTAATAGTGCAGGTACTTTACAAACTCTAAATGCTAATACTTCTAAGGAAGAAGATGAAGCTGTAGAGCTTATTGTTGTATCTACAGCAGTAAAGAATACTGCAGAAAAAGTTGGAACAAGGAAGTCTTCTCCTAATTCAAAGGAAGAGAAGTTTAAAACACATGATAAGGAAGCTTCTCCTCCTGGCATCTCAGAAGCTACTCCAAACATTTTCACTTTTTAAGAAAGAATTGGATCAACTTGCCTCAAAGCATATTAGGATAGTACCTGAAAACAAAGCTACCAGCACTCCTTCAGTTAATACTGGTAGTGGACCAGTTAATACTAGCAGGCTTGATCTAACTATACAAGCTGATCCAGATGATTCAGATATGTCAGAGCTCAAAATCTTTCACAGGCCTAAGAAAGGGATTTTTGATGAGGCTTCTTATGATGAAGCAGGTGTGGTTACTGACTTCAACTCATTACTAACATAAATAGATGTCAGTTCCACTCTTACTCTTAGGATTCATAACATTTACCCATAAAGTCAAATACTTAGTGATCCTAAATCGGCTGTGCAAACTAGAAGCAAAGTGTAGCAACAATCTAGAGCTCATGCACTTATCAGTTATGTTTAAAAGCAGCAAAGGAACAATCACAAAGATCAACAACATTGTCTGTTTGCCTGCTTCCTATCTCAGGAGGAACCCAAAATGATTTTTGATACTCTAAAAGATGACAGTTAGATTGAAGCCATGTAAGAGGAGTTATAGTTTAAGCTGCAACAGGTATAGATTCTGGTAGATCTACCTCATGGAATGAAAGTAATTGGAACAAAATGGGTCTACATAAACAAAAGAGATGCAATGGGAGTAGTTTTCAGAAATAAGGCTAGACTAGTAGCCCAAGGGTACAAACAGGAAGAAGTTATTGACTATGATGAGGTTTTTTCTCCTTTGGCAAGAATATAAGCTATCAGGTTATTTTTAGCCTTTGCCTCATTTATAGGGTTCATAGTATACCAAATGGATGTAAAAAGTGCTTTTCTATATGGAACTATAGATGAAGAGGTGTATGTTTCACAACCTCCTAGTTTTGTTGATCCTAATCATCCTAGGAAGGTTTATAAGGTGGTCAATGCTTTGTATGGACTACATCAAGCTCCTAGAGCTTAGTGTGTTACTCTATCAACATTTTTAGAGCAGCATGGATACAAGAGGGGTACTATTAACAAGAGTTTATTTATTAAAAAGGACAAGAAGGATATCATGCTGGTTCAAGTGTATGTTGATGATATACTTTTTGGTTCATCTAGAAAGTCTTGGTGTGATGAATTTGAGGCCTTGATGGAAAGCAGATTTCAAATAAGTTCTATGGGTGAACTCACACTCTTCTTTGGATTGCAAGTCAAACAGAAGACATATGGAATTTTCATCTCTCAAGACAAGTATGTTGCTGAGATGCTGAAAAAGTTTGACCTTGCTAGTGTGAAACCTGCAATAACCCCCATGGAGACCAAGATGGCATTGACAAAAGATGAGGAAGCTGTTGATGTGGATGTACACTTATACAGATCCATGATAGGTTATCTCATGTATTTAACTGCCTTTAGGCTTGATATAATGTTTGCAGTATGTGCTTGTTCTCGTTTTTAGGTTACTCCTAAGACTTCACACCTAAATGCTGTGAAGAGAATCTTTAAGCACCTTAAGGGCAAACCTAATTTGGGCTTATGGTATCCTAGAGAATCACCTTTTGACCTAGAAGCTTACTCAGATAGTGACTATGGTGGGTTAAACCTTGACAGGAAATCCACAACAGGTGGTTGTCAATTTCTTGGAAGAAGATTAATTTCATGGCAATGCAAGAAATAGTCTATAGTGGCTACCTCTACCACAGAAGCTGAATATGTTGCTGCTGCAAATTGTTGTGGACAAGTGTTGTGGATTCAAAATCAATTACTGGACTATGGTTTCAATTTCATGAATACCAAAATCTACATTGATAATGAAAGCATAATCTGCATTGTGAAGAGCTCAGTGTACCACTCAAAGACAAAGCACATAGAGATCTGCCACCATTTTATAAGAGATTCTTATGAGAAGAAGCTCATTAGGGTGGAGAAAATTCACACAGACTTTAATGTAGCTGACCTATTGACCAAACCTTTTGATGGACCAAGGTTCAATTTCTTAGTGGTTAATATTGGTATGACAAATCCATAGCTACATTTAAGGGGAGGATTAAATGTATAGTTTGTATAGTACTAATTTTGTTAGTTAGTTTAAATTAATTCTGGCTTAAGTAGTATTAATACTGGTAGTTAGTTTAAGTTAATTCTGGTTTCAGCAAACACCTGCAGTACATTTTTCTTTGTTTTAGACTAATTTTTGTAGGAACAACATGGCTTGAAGATGTATGGATACTGTGATGATGCCATTGGATTGTAAGTATTAGGAAATGAGTTAATCCCGGTTAACAAATACTTAATTCTGGTTGACCAAAGTTAAGTCTGGTAGTGTTAATCTTAATACTGGTAGGTTACCGTTAGTGTTGGTTGCGGGAAAATTGATTATTCCTATTTAAATATTGTTTAAATGTTACCGTTATAGATTTTTACGATGCTATTGTCGTTGACAGAGTAGCTATATATGGATAAAGTTTGATTTTTCTTTCATACTTATCTTTTATTTACTCTCTCACTCTTATCAAAGTAAAAATCTTCTTTCTCTTAAAAAGGATAAATTTAACTCTCTCTCTACCAGCACCTAGAAACTCACACGTCACTAAACCCAGTAATTTTGAATCAAAATCACTACATTTTACTGCAAATTCCAAAGCATGGCTCAATTGAAATACTATGACAAACATAATCAAGTGGGCTTCTTACGCAAACCTGAAGAAAGTACAGGGTTTACAGAAATAGTGGATTTTCTAAGGGGTTCAAACCTCAGGTATGCTTTAACTTGCAATCCTACTATCCATGACTCCTTAGTCAAACAGTTTTGGCAGACTGCTACTGCCATAACTCTTGCTAATGGGACTCTAGAACTAAGAGCAACCATTGATACTCTTGAGTATACAATCATTGAGGCATTTGTTCGAAGCAAGCTGCAATTAGCAGATGCTTCAGGGATTTCCATGTTGCCAAATAATGAGATTTTTTAGGGGATGAGGCATATGGGGTATCCAACTAATGGTTCTTTTACCTTTTGGAAAAGTTCTTTTACACCCCAATGGAGATTTTTAGTCCATCATATTTTACACTGTATGACCTCTAAAAGTGGTGGATGAGATCAATTTGGTAGCAATATTGCTACTGCTTTGATTTGTCCATCAACTGGCAGGGTTTATAATTTTTCAAAACTAATTTTTGATGGCATGGTGTCAAACTTGAAAAGTAAAACTAAGTTTTTAATGTACCCTCATTTTCTACAAATGATATTGGACATACAAACTAAAAATAAACACCCTTATTTGGCTGTGACATTGACCAAAAAGATTTTTGGAAACATGAAAAGGGGTTTTAAAGGGGTACCAAGACCTTTGTTGCCTGCTATGTTGTCTGTTGTTTCTCAAAGTGCAGGACCAGAAAATCAATCTGTCACACAACCTCCACCATCATCTTCTGGAGTACAACCACCACCTACATCTCAACCTGCACCACCAACACCTATAGTTGAAACCACAACTGCATCTCCATCACCTTCACCTTCACCTGAACATGAAACCATGGAGCACACCTTTGAACAACCATCCCACGAACACCAACCACCTTCACCTAGACAGGAATCTGACATTTCACAACCTCAGGCTCCTACTCAATCTCACTCTTCTGTAGCAGGACATATGACAGTGGATGCTCTTTTTTAGTTAGTTCCTCAGTTAATGACAAAGATTGATGGCTTGGAGAAGGAGCTCAGTAATAGAAAACAGACTTATGGGAAAGCTATACTTACTTTGGTGGACAGAGTCAAGACTTTGGAGGTGGCTTTGAAGAGAAAAACTAAGAAGGTTGTTGTCTCTGATTTTGAAGATAAAGAAGCCGAGGCTTAGGGGAGGAAAATTCATGATGATCCTCTAGTTTCTTTGGTACAAGGGTTTGTTACTCCTTCAAAGACTACTGTCAATGCTTTAGGGGAGGAACAAGTTAAAGACATAAGCCCTACTACATTAGAAGCATCTAAAACTCTTTCAAAGGTTGCTTCTCAAAAGTCAAAGTCAGTTGATTAAGGAAGGAGATATAAGAGAAGAAAAGTGTCTAAGGGAAAGAAAGTTGACACAGGCTTGGATTTTGAAGAAGAAGTTAGTGCTGGCTTAGAAAATATTAATTCTGGCTTCAATGATGCTCAAGAAGTTAATACTGGCATTAAAGGAGTTAATACTAGCAGCATTACAGTTAGTACTGGTAGTGGCCCAGTTAGTACTGATAGCATTAGAGTGTCTATTCCTTTTCCTGATAAAAGCCAAAGAGAAGGAAAAGCTCTAATGATCATTGAAGAAGCTCCCAAGAAGACTAAGGAACAAATTCTACAGGAGGAAGCTAGTCTTGCTGAAGCTATCAGACTGGATACATTAGAGAAAGAAGAAGAGGCTAAACAAGTATATGTGGATTCACTCTTAGCACAAAGAATTGCAGAAGAAGAAGAATTAACTGAGCAGCAAAAGCAAAGAAGAGATCAAGTTCAATTTGAAGCTCAACATTACACAAATGAAGATTAGGATCTTATTAGAGCAAAGATTGAAGCTAATGCAGAGTTGTCAAAGAGTGTGCTAGGAAGTGACTTACAAGAAGAAGACTTTGCAAAGAAGATGGTAGAGTTAGTAAACCAAAGGAAGAAGCACTTTGCAAAGGAAAAAGCAAAAGCTAGAAGAAGCAAGCCCATGACCCAATCACTACTGAAAACATATATGATGAATTACTTGAAGAATCAGGGGACATGGAAGCTTACTCAGCTAAAGAATTTAAGCTTTGAAGAAATAAAAGAAGAGTTTGATAAGTTGGTGAAGCAAATGGAATATTTTGTCCCTATGAACTTTGAAGCTACAAAGGCTAGTATGAAAAGATTTGGTGAAGAATTTTAGACAAGGACTGCAAAAAGACTAAAGGTTGATGATAAAGATGCTCAACCAACAGAGGAAAATGAAGTAAAAGATGATGAGCCTACAAAGAAGACTGGAAAGAGGAGGAAACAAATAGCAAGGAAAGGATTACATTCTGAAAATACTGATGAAGATGAATCTAAAAAGGATGAAGAAAGTGAAAAAGATCATTCTACTTCAGGTACTAATGTTCCCATTAATCCTGTTCATGTAGCTACAAAACCACCTAGTATAGCAAATTATAAGATCATCAAGCAGGGCAAGAAAGGAGTGTACCAAATTGTTAGGGAAAATAGAGCTGATAAAGTGTACATATAATTTGGAGCCATGCTCAAAGATATTACAAGGGATGATCTTATAGAGCTATACAGGATTGTTATGAAGAAATATGGTCTGAATGAGCCAGAGGATGAACATGAGAAGGTTTTTTGGGAATATTTAAAGAATGTGTTTGATGCACCCTTAAGTACAGATCAAATTTGGAGTTTACCAGGACAACAAATGATAATTTGTTGCAGATATTATGGTGCTTGCAGAGTACATTGTTTGAACTTGGAGTCTGCAGATATTTATATGCTGACAGAGAGAAGTTATCCTTTATCTGTTGAGGTGTGCAAAGCAATGTTGGATAAACTTAGGCAGAAACCGGGTCAATACATAATCTATCGAATATCACAAAGATGATATTTGGTATTGAAGAAAGACATCATGGACCCAGTGATGCAATGCACAACCCTTCCCAGCCACTCAAGATTCTCTCAAAAGAATCTTGTTTCATTGTCACGGAGATTAAATGCATAATCTATTGACATCTCACTCCGAGATTGTTGATATTGAAAAGGTGGCAGTCTGCTCCAGCCTCCGATCACAAAAACCAAAACGCACTTATTGAGTCTAGAGCCAAATGAGATCAAATCATAAATCTCACATAGGACACAAAAGTACATTTGTATTAAACATCAAAGATACAAAAAGTACAAGAGTCGCTTATATGTCTATGTGACAGTGCATGTCTTAGTGACATTGCCGGAACATTCAAGAGTGATACTTAAATTAAGTATTTCACAATGATTGAATGGAAATCCTACCAGTGCTAACATCAAGCCAACGCTGAACGTAGGTCACTAATTTGAAAATGATTGTTTAATGATTCAATTAGTGTTAACTAGTAATCTAAGTGATCTAGTAGTTATCGTGTTCTTTCGGAATTTGTTTTCGAAAAACACAAACAACATTTCCTTGATTTATTCAAGTGAAGTGTTGGATTACCAAGGTTACTTATGATGTCACAATATTGATGAGGGGAGATTGTTGGAATTAAAGATAGTAGTTGACTCTCATGCTTAGACCGCACTTCACACATGACTTCACTATCAAATATTCAGGCGTAACAAGATTATGATTATGTTTGATGGTCATCAAATATAATCAGGGGGAAGAGAAGTGTTCTAGCTGAATATTTCGATAGAGCGCAACAATTAGGGGGAAGAAATGTGTACATCCGAGACTTAATTGACTTTGGTGTATACAACATCCAGGACTTAATTGACTTGGAGGTTATAATTTCATTCTTCAATAAGTTGTTTGTGTGAAGTATGTGCATACAAATGGTTGTTCGTTTGGGGGGAAGCAGCTGAACTGATTGTAGTCATGTTGTATGAACTGGGGGGAAGTCAACTCAGGAAGATACATTTATGTACAACAACATCAACAAAATCTCTACCTTTCTGAAGCAAGAACACCGTCATATTCATTCCTCTATATCTCATACTCAAAGTTTAAAGATACACTTCCACAACTCCGATAAATCAAAGAACTTCCTCAAATCAAAGAACTTCCTCAAATCATCAAGTTGTTGTTCAAGACAAAAGTTCTACATGAGGAAGATTGTAAGCTGTCAAGAAAGTATGAGTATGTTGGTCAGAAGCTTACATACATACTACGCATTAAGGAGACGTCATCATCAAGTCTGTTAGAAGCACAAACTATGAGTGATTTACTCTTCGCTTGAAGTCTCCTAACGCACTATCCCACAATATAGCTTATACATACAGACATACATGATGATTCACGTAAAAATGATGATATGAAAAGATCTCAAAGGCAAAGGAAAAAAGGATAATGGAAAGATCAAGATCAAGATCACTAGAGCATGATTGGAACGAAACCACTATTACACAACAAGACTCAAGACAAACAAGCATTGAAGTTTAAAGTTCAAAGTCACAAGAGAGATCTCAATGATCATCCTTTAGGGGGAGATTGTTACGAATAAGAAAATCGTCCCTTGGGGGAAGATTGTTAGGATTGATAAAAGTGACGATCTTATTGAGATAAAAGTCTTGTAATAAATAGAGAAATAATATTGTGTAATAAGTTAGGTGAAAGGTTCGTGACTAAAATAAAGTCACGAGACCAAATAAATAGTTAAAGTCTAAAAGAGAAGAGCTCCATGCTTATTCTTATAAATAGGTATAAATACCCCACCACCACCTCATTTGTGAGGTGTGTCTTGTGTGTGTTCTCTTAATCTCATTTTATCTTTTCTCAAATCCTCCTCCTCCCTCTTTCTCTTTCTACTTTCTAATATTTCTCTCTCTAGACTAAACACTCTATAGCTTATTAATCCTGAATTCAAGACCTCACATACAGCGAATACAAGGTCGGGTCTGCTGGCAGTGAGGTACATCAGGGAGCCGACCATACTACAAAAGCGAGTCTGGTCAACTAGAATCCCTAAGGGGTCCTCATCCAGTTTGAGTTGATCCACCATGGGTGTATCAACAGGGTCACACGAATCCATCCCAAATTTCTTTAATATTTCAAGAGCAAATTTTGATTTGTTAATAAAAATGCCTCCGGGATTTTGAGAAATTTGTAAACCTAGGAAAAAAGACATTTGTCCCATCATTGACATTTGAAATTTAGAACTCATCTCATTGGAAAATATGTCACACGCTTTAGGGTCGGTTGAGGAAAATATGATATCATCAACATATATTTGAACAAGAAGAATATGTTTGCCTGTTTTCCGAGTGAATAATGTCGGATCTACTGCACCCTTGGAAAAGTTATTGTCTAGAAGAAATCATGACAAGGTATCATACTACGCCCGAGGAGCTTGCTTTAAATCGTACAAAGCCTTCTTCAGACAATAAACATGCGTCGGATGGTCTGGATCAACGAAACCCTCTAGTTGACTAACATAGACTTCTTCCTTCAAGTTGCCATTAAGAAATTCTGTCTTGACATCCATTTGATAGATGGTCATATTTTTACTGGCGGCATTGGCGATGAAGATTCGAATAGCCTTGATACGTGCAACTGGTGAAAATGATTCCTCGAAATTAATACCCTCTTCTTGTCGATATCCCTTGGCCACCAACCGAGCCTTGTTCTTCAGAACATCACCATACTCATCAAGCTTAACTTTGTAAATCCACTTGAGAGCTATGATCATGACACAGTCTGGTTGAGATACTAATTCCCATACTTGAAGTCGATCAAATTCGTGAATCTTATCTTGCATAGCTTGAAACTAGCAATCTTTAGTTATTGCATATTTGAAGTTCTTTGGTTCAACTTTTGACAGTACAGAGTTATACAAGCACCACAAGGCATCGGTAGCCAGTTGTTTTCTGTGATACCCACCAAAGAGGATTGCCTATAATAGAAAATCCACCAGCGGGTGATCTTTGCTCCATTTTCTGAGATGATGAAGTGTTTGAGTGACATAAGGAGATTCTGATGAACTAAGATCCCCAGATGATGATGCTTTAAAACTAGGTTCAAGAGCAAATACATTTATGAAGGGATCATTGTCAATAGGAGCAAAAGGATTATTTTCTATGAGAGTAGATTCAGCTGCAAAACCTTGATGTAAACTTGGAGATTGTAATGCCGAAGATGACGGTAAATGACTTGGAGAAGGTGAATCTTGATCAATGGTAGTAGATGAAGGTGTACCGTCTGAAGTGACTGAAACTGAAACTGCTGGAGCAGGAGAGACCGGTCTTTCAACACGAGTAGGTTTCAGGTATTCATCGAACATTGGCTGGAATAAAATCTCCAGTTCTTTATTTGTGGGGGGTACATAAAGTGCTGCAAGAACCAGATTTGGTACAAGCCCTGAACTTATCTGTCCAGGCGTCAAAAACGTAGGAGCGGGTCCTGTACTGAGTTGCACATGAGCCATTTGCTCAGTCAGCTTATCGAATTGAACGTGAATAGTTTCCATAATTCGTCGGGTTCTTTTGTTGTAGATTCTATACCCTTTCCTGCTAGGTGCATAACCAACGAATATTCCAATATCAGCTGTTGGTTGTAATTTTCCAAGATCTTCGCTGTCATTTATAGGTTCACAAAGAGCACCAAAGATACGAAAAAAGATAAGATCAGGCTTCTTATCATGCACCAGCTCATATGAGGTTTTGTTATGAAGAGTGTGAATGAGGGATCGGTTTTGGGTGTAACAAGCAGTAGCCACAGCTTCTGCCTATAGAAACATCAGAGCCTTGGAAAATATCAGCATTGTCCTAGCGGCCTCTACAAGAGTACAATTCCATCTTTCGACAACGTCGTTCTGCTGTGGAGTCCTTGGAACTATCTTTTGGTGAAAAATGCCGACACGTTCATAATATGCAGTCAAATCTTTATTGACAAATTATGTGCCATTGTCGGTACAGATGTATCTAATAGTTTTGTTGAGACCGACTTGTATTTGCTTCAGAAATTTGATGACGACCTCTAGGGTTTCATCTTTCGATCTTAAAAAATTAACCCAAGTAAACTGAGAATAATCATCAATGATGACTAAGATGTATTTCTTCCCATTAATTGTTTGCACTCGCATCGGTCCCACAATATCCATATGAAAGTATTAAGAACTTCCAAGATGGTGTTTTCGGTTGGGTTTGTGGTATGCTTTTTGCTCTTTCATATTGACATGCAGAGCCAAAGATTAACTTTTTTCAAACTTCAATCTAGGTAAACCTCTGACTAAGTCCATTCTTGCTAGGTCATTGATGGTACTGAAGTTCAAGTGGTTTAAACGACGATGCCATAACCATGATTTATTCTTGGAGGCCTTAGACAACAAGCAAATGGGAGAGGACTTCATCATGTATTCAACCGAGATAGTGTACAAATTAGAACCGCGAGAGCCTTTAATTAATTCAACACCATCTGTATCTCGAACATAACATGAAGTCTATGAATCAACTTCCAGATCAAGTCGCAAAATTATCGACAGAGAACAATGTGATCCTAGTCCTTCCACATAGTATACCCTAGAGATTACACTGTCACCAATCACATAATCTCCATAACCCATAATAGCACCAAAGTGGTCATTCCCGAATCTAACTGTCCCGATGAACTTTTTCATGAAATTCCTGAGCCGTGAGCGATCCCCCGTCATATGTTTTGAGCAGCCTGAATCCAAATACCAAAGGACGATCTGTACGACCTGCATTTGAAAACAGACGAAGATGGAGAGTTTGGAAAGTTGGATCCCCAATTTTGGTTGGGTTCCTGTTGGTTAGCACAAGTAATGGCCTGATTCTCGGTTTGCTTAGCGGATACTACTTTGGGTTTAGTGAGCCTAGTTAAAGGGCATTGTTCTCCTAAAGTGAATATTCTGCCCGTAGGTCTCCATTGATGACCAACACTGGTAAGCACTTTGCTTGTGGGTTTCCATACTTCCCTAACTTGCTTAAGTTTATAAACTTGCTTAACTTTGCATACAACATTATAAATATTATGAATAGAGGGGGGTGCCATAACAAATTGCAAATAGTCAACCACACACACATCATGATTTGCAGAAATTAAACATTTGTTACATGTTTGGTAAACAAAATCAGAATTCGAATTAATTACAGTACGTTGAGAGCTACTACTAGAATCAACATGATTCGTGGTTCTTAAATTCGACTTATTTGTCCTAGGGTATTCTTCTACTTTCTTCTTGTTGACACCTTTAGCTGGCGAGATCCTATTTTTCTTGGTATTGCTCCTAGGCTATGATCCGCTAGCATTGGTGAAACAGTTTACTCCTGTAGAAGGGGGTACAGGGACATTAGTCTTCTAAGTGTTTAGTTGCTCTACATGTTTGTGTGTGTTACTATTTGACGTGTCACATTATTTATCAAAAGTAACTTGCTTTTTCCTATTTAAAGGGGTAGGAGCATGCTTTTTATCTCGTTGGTTAAAGGCTTTCGGACAAGTTCCAATCGCATATTCTAAGAGTTCCTGAGAGTGTTTAGTGTAACGGCAAGCAGAGATAATTGATCTATCTAAGGGTCTTTCAACCTTAGCTTCCTCTACTATTTCGCGAAGGGTTTCTACACTTTCCTTAAGATGTTTGAGATAATATAGATGAACTTCCATGTTGTTCCTATTGTGAGGGGGAATTGGTTCAACATCTATAGCATACCTACCGGGTGCAAGAACTCTTGGTTTGACAGACTCTATAGTGTTGCATTTTAGATTTTCATGTATTTGGGCTTTCAGATTCTCATTTTCAGTTAGCAAGGCTTTTTCTTTCTAATATGTTTAGCACGCGTGATCTTAATAGAATCATACAATTCCTTGTAATGTTATTTAATTTTTGCATTCTTAGCCCTAAAAGGCTCATTTTGTTCTTGAAGAACGATGACTTTTTCAGTTAATTGAGTGATCTGAAAATCTAAGGCCCAAAAATCAAGAGTACGGTCTGCTTCACTACGGGTTTCCTTTAATTGAGAGATTTGCATTCTCAATTTTTTGATGGCGTTGTCCTTTCCTTGAATGGAAGCTTTTATTTTTTTGATTACGAATACTGAGTCAAAATTAGGAGCATCTCGAGCGGGTAGAGATGTGTTGTTTCCAAAACTTTCTTTAAGGTGTTGATACTTTAACTGTAAATTTAAGTGATTGACCTCAAGGTTGGAAAAATGTTTTACAAGTTCATTATGATCATCCTTTTGAATCTTATCATTTAATTTATAAAGCTCTGCTTCAAGTTCCAGACAACGTGCTTGATCAACATTGTGGGCATCATGCATTTCAGTGAATCTAGATACAGTAAGCTCAGAATTTGTTGCAATATAAAACACTTCTTTGGACAAGCAATCAGCAATTAAATTGTCATTTGCAATGAGAAGATTTTTCCGTTCAATCTCATTATACTTCATATTCACAACATTTTGGTCAACCTCAACTTCCAACTCTTTAAAAATTTCTTTCATTTCTTTGATTTCTTTATTGAGAGCCTTTTGAATACTCTCAAAATGTTCTTTAAGTGTTTTGAAAAATGGAATGACCTCGGTGAGATAACATTCCTTGGTTTGTTCAAAGCCCCTTTCCTCTTCAATGAGACCTGTTGGTGTAATTCTCTTTTTACAGGTTTTTTCAAATTCTGAAAAAAGTTGTATAAGTGCAAAAATGTTAATTTTTACTTGACTTTTTGTTGGAAGCACCCCGGGGGACAAGCGTTGCAGGTGTATTAGGAGGATACACCGTCAACGCTTTGATTGGTCTTGAAGTTGTGTTCTGCTCTTTGAGAGCTTCTGCTTTCATCTTGAGGACATCCTTGGACCAAAATATCTGTCCGGGGGTCAGTTGTGTCTGTGGTATAAAGGTCGCCAGATAGTTCTCTTTCGAGTAATCTGGGGGTCGAATATTAATGTTTTATTCAGTCCACAGAGGGGTTTTCATTTTGTCATTCATTTTCTTCCTAGTGATTTCAGTTATCTCTAGGGTATCCTCTGAGTTGTGCACTATGGCCGGGACATGATGGGTTTTGATGATTTCATAACCATTATATAGAGCAGACTGAACTTGCTTTGCATGGGTGAGACATAATGGGTTCTTATAGCCAATGGCTACCTTTCTTTGTTCATCATAATAAGGTCTTGGTTTACATAACATGTGAACTGTTTGAAGAGACTTGTCTTGTTTGTATAATTTATCCACGACCTTTTCTTTTAATACTTTCATGTCTAAAAATTATTCCAGGTATTTGTTTTCTTTCTGTTTAAAATCCTTTTTCAAAGACGTAACTTCTTCTACCATTGACTTGTTATGGTTGATGGTAGAGTTAAGTTGCATTTTTACCACATGAAGTTCCTTTTTCAAATTTTCTTCCTTAATATTACGGTCAGTGATAACTATTCTTAATTATTCCTCGATATTTTGTTCTCTTTTAGTTAATTCAAACTTGGCCCGTCTTTTATACAGTTCAACTTGTTCCTTATATGTTGCAAGTTCAGCGGTCAATGATGCATTAACTACTTTGTTCTGCTCATTCGCAGAAACACTTTGGGCAGTCTGTTTATGCATGTCATTAATTATCATCATATACGCATCATTTGGCATAGAAGATACATTACTTTGTACAACTGGCTCTGCGTTGTCCTTCACATACTTATCATACAGAATCATATTGCTATCACTCATATAATCAGCATTTGAGTCAACAATGCAGTTTGGTTGTACATCGTGATGCATCTCGTGTGCATCATAATGCTCACAAACAGCATCCTGATAGTTATTATATTCATGCACCTCAGATAGAATGTTCGAATCATATGACGGATCGGCTTCATCATAAACTGGATCTGCTGATGACAGATTTGCCATGAACATGGTCTGTGCATTAGGATCCTTGTCAACATCTGAATCAAAAGCATCACAATCATCAGCTTGAAACACATTATCCACATTAAGTGCCAGATCTTGAACTGATGACTCATCCACATCCTTATCAACGGCAGTATCATGACCACCTGCAAGAAATAGCAATTGCTCTTCATCCAAAACTACACCATTTTCTTAAGCTTGCATCAGCAACATCTTATCTTTGAAGTAATCTGAATTTTGTGGTCGCTTGGGTTGAGTGCAGTTTCTTGCAATGTGTCTTATACCATTGCACTTATAACACTTAATCTGTTTAGCTTGACCAGGATTTGCATTTCCAACTCTGTTCTGAGCCCCTCCATTACCAGCTGCACCTGCGCCCCTTGGATTGTTCCCCTGACCTTTGTTCTGTTGACCCTGAACATTTTGAACAACAACCCTGCCGTCTTGAACTGTGGCTTGGTTCCTTGTATTTGATGAAGTTATGAGTTGATTGTTAGTTTGAGGGAGGTATTTTTGTATGATTGGGTAAGTAGGGCAAGTGTGTTGGTTAAGTTCTCAATCAAGTTGTTCATTGGAAAGAGTCTTGAATCAAGTTGTGTGTTATCAGCAAAGTGTGGTTGATAGGTTACTGGTGGAACATGTGTGGATGATGGAGTGGTAGATGATTGTGAGGAGTACTGATGGGGTGAAACATTAGACATTAAGGCGAGAGGGTCAACTGTGTGTTGAGTGAATCGTTCCAACATCATTTTGTTCTCATTGGCATGTGCCTCGTGTTGCTTCAAATAAGCATACAGCTGATCATAGTTTGATTCCTTAAAGCATTTGTTCAGTTTCACTACTGTCACGAATCTACCCCATTCAGACAACATGTTATTGACAAACTTTAAATTCAGCTGCATCTTGGGCATAGTCATCTTGATGTTTCGCATGTCGTTGATGAGCTTAGTAAACCTGACATAGTAGTAGTGAATGGTTTCTCCTTTGTTTTGACATAAGTGTTCAAAGTCATCGTATAGCTATGATTCACGGTCTTCTTTTGTTAATTCAAAACCTTCCAGGAGCATCTTCACATTATCCCAAATGTATTTTGCATCAGTGTAATGATTGATAAGAGTGTAGATGTCTTTTGGTAACCCTTGAAGTAGGATATTTGTTGCCTGAATGTCAGCGTTATACCTATCCTTATCTTTAGGTGAAAGGTCAGAATAGACTTGAGCTCGTTCTGGACCTAGATGTAGGGCACCTTCATTCCCTTCAGCAAGTGTTTCCCGAAATGTGCCATCTGAAAAGGTCCGTCATCAATCGACTTCAGGATGTTTACCCCATTCTCTTTACCCCGACAATACAGTTGAATATGTTGTTTCCATGATGCAAAGTCAGTCATATCAAGCATAGGTGGTCGGGTATCGGAACCGGCACATTGGATATCTTCTGAGAGATTAGCCATCTTAATGGATTGTAAAATGATTTAAGTTGATCGAACAATGATTAGTGAATGTATGTTAAAAGTGGTGATGTTTGTTTAAGTGTTTTGTTGTTTGAGTTTGTTACGTTTTTCAATTTTGAAAAATAGTCCAAATGCCAAAGTGGTCCAATATTCTAAAACAGTGTCCCAAACCGCTGGAATAGTAATCAAACCGCGACTGTCAAACAGCTACCGTCAAACCGCTATGAAGAGTTTATACCAAACCGCTACCACGAAGAAAAATGGCCAGAGGTTTGATTCCCAAAAGACCTTGAGAAAAATCTTCAAAAACCTGTAACAAACCGCTACCTCTTAACCGCTACGGATGGTAAACTGCTACGAAGTCAGACTGCCAAACCGCTACTACCAGAACAATAAACCAAACCGCTACGATTAACAACAAACAAAATACTAAACCGTTGCGATGAACTATGAACTTTTACACCTTAATGAAGATAGAGCTGGTAAACCGCTACGAAGAGAAAATGCCAAACCGCTACCTAGAAATGAAGTGCGTAGAGGTTTGTTTCCCAAATCGCTATCAGAAAACATCTTTGAAACCTATAAACCGCTACCTAGTAAACCGCTACACTAAATGCCAAACCGCTGTCCCTTTCAAGACTGACAAACCGCTGCCAAATAAGACAAACTGCTATGCTAATAGGACAAACCGCTGTAACAGTATACGGTACTAACAACTCGCTAGTATAGTAGATCAAACCGCTACGATAAACACCTTACAGAATACCAAACCGCTACGTAGATATACAAATATTTTCACCTAAAATCACCCTTTTAAACATTTTTGCTTGATTTCTTAAGCACAACTGAGTACTAGAAGACTATAACTACTAGAAAAACACCTAAAATTTAACACAACAAAGATTAAAATCTAGGAAAAATGAAGAACAAGCCAAAGAGCCTAAAAGTATACTTTTGATCTAAATCAAGTCATAAAACGCACACACAAATGATCTAATTATCTCATGGGCTCTGATACCAATTGTAGGTTATTGGAAATCATAACACAATAGAAGATACATGGGTTAGTCGAATCTAGAGAGAGAAAGTGGGAGAGAAAGCTTTCTAGTGAGAGAAAATGTAACATGTATAATGAAATGACTAACCACGTCTACCACGTCTTACATGACATAGAAGAGGCTTAAATAGTATCTTACAAACTGGCTCATAGGTCTTGGCATGGGCTTACACATTGGTTTTAATTACCCGGTCCAATACCGAATGTCATACGATTAACTATTGACTATGAGCTATAATAAACGGTAAAATACACGGGGTGACCGAGTCTTTTTCTAATATCTAACAGAATTTTAAACAGTGTATTATGGCAAGAATAGAGGAGCGGTTGGATCAATTTGTTGATTAATTAGCTAACCCGGTAAATGACATGCTGAATCTAAGGAGACGTAGGGATCATTACGGTCAAAGAAGTGAAGGCGAAGAGTTAGAAAATCCTATATATATATATATATATATATATATATATATATATATATATTATATATTATTAATATAATATATATATATATATATTTATTCTATATATTTATATATATGTGTGTGTGTGTGTCCAGTTCATGAGTGTCGTGGTATTTTCTTTATGGAGGTAGCGGATCATCTTTTGATGAACAACCAGATCAACCAAGGCGTAATCAAAGGGAGGATAATAGGCGTTGGGAATTAAGGATGGGAGTCAGTATTCCTGAGTTTTATGGGAATACTTTGAATCCTAAGGGGTTCATTGAATGGCTTGTTGCGGTTGAAGAAGCGTTTGAATTAAGATAGGTTTCAGGAAACAAAAGGGTTTCATTGATCACTACCAAGCTACATGGTAGGGCATCCGCCTGGTGGCAACAACTAAAACTGATAAGGGGGAGAGTTGGAAAGCTAAGAGTCACCAGTTGGATGAAGATAAAGAAGTGCATGAGGGACAACCTTATTCCTCATAATTACCAGCGGTTGATATACCAACGGTTACAGAATCTGAAATAGGGGACCAAATCTATTAAAGATTACACAACCGAATTTTACCAATTGATTGCAAGGAATGATATTCAAGAGACTGGTGATCAACTTGTATCTTGTTACATTGGTGGTTTAAGAGTCCAAATCATGGATTATGTTAACATGTTTGATCTGGTGACCTTTTCTGATGCATATCAACGTGCATTAGCTTTTGAAAAACATAATCGTTGGGTTGAAAGTTCATCTTCTCCTACTATAATAGGAGGTGGTTCTGGTTCGAGTAATGTGGCATCTCATTTTATTCCCAATCAGGCAAGACCATGTGGTGGGAGTGGTTTGAAATGCTTTAACTGTGGTGAACCTGGTCACCGATTGTCGGAGTGTAAAAAGGTTAGGAAAAGAACTTTGTTTTCTAAACCTGAGGAATGGGAAGATGATGGTGTAGCTGATGACATTTATGAAGATGCCTAGTATTTGATGATGATCAATATGAAGAAGAGATTGTGAGTGGAGATGTTGGGGTAAATTTGATGGTAAGGCGCTCTTGCTTGACACCAAAGGCTGTTGGTGATGATTGGCTCAAGCACAACATCTTTCAGTCATCTTGTACTATTTTGGGTAAGGTTTGCACCTTTGTGGTTGACCTGGGGAGTTGTGATAATTTGATAGATGAAGAGGCAGTCTAAAAATTGGGGCAAAAAATAGAGAATCGTCCCAAACCTTACAAGTTACAGTGGCTTAAGAAAGGCGGTGAAGTAACTGTTTCCAAGGGTGTCCTTGTTACTTTTTCTGTGGGAACAACCTATAAAGATAGTGTTTGGTGTGATATGGTGCCCATGGATACTTATTGTTGGGTAGACCTTGGAAGTATGATCGAAACATGACACACAACGGGAGCTAATACTTATAGTTTCTTGTTTGGTGGTGTCAAGACAACTTTGATACCGAATAAACCCAAAGAGTTAGTCAACAAGCCCACTGGTGCTTTACTAACACTTTTGTAGCTTTAGGACGAATTAGAGATGGGTGATCATGTGAAGGCATGGGATCATAAGTTATGTCAAGCTGAGTTTGCTCATAATCAAGCTGTCAATTAAAGCACTGGCTTTAGTCCATTTCGGTTTTGTTCCAAAGAAAGTGCAGGATTTTGTTGAAGGGTTACATGAAGTTAGGGCTGTAATCAAGTCAAACTTTTATCAAGAAACTCGAGCTCGAACTCGAGCTTAACTTGATCAAGCCAAGCTTTTATAAAGCTTAAGCCCAAGCTCAAGCCAAAAAATTAGCTCGAAACCTATAACAAGCCAAGCTCAAGCTTTTGATAGCTCGGCTCGAGCTCTTATCAAGCTTTTTCAAGCTTTAATATATAATAAATTCATATAAGTAATTAAGGGGTAATTTGAGTATTAACTTAATTATAAGGACCTATTTCATAAATGAATAAATAATGTAATCAAAAATGACCTTTAACCCTAATTAATCTAACGATTTATATTCTAATGCTTTGTATTCTTCATACATAGTTTTTACTTTTGAGAACATTAGCCAAAACTAATCAAAAACTAATTAGTACTTTGGTTAATGTACGTTTTATGTTTGTAAATACTTTATACATTTGAACAATAAATAGTACTTTAGATGTTTCATTCTAGCAGTACTTTTTACGAGAATTTATTGTTAGTGTTAATAATGTTTAATGAATCTACCTGGTTTTCACTTATGGTGTATAGTTTTGTTTTACTTTTATGGCATATGTTTATTGCTGAAGTTTGACCATTTGGCTATAAAATACATTAATTTTTTACACATTCCAGCTTTTCAAAGCCAAGCTTAAGCTTTAATCAAATCCTAATCAAGACAAGCACAACCTATAATAAAGCTTGACGATCTACCAATCCCAAACCCAAAGAGTTAGTCAACAAGCCCACTGGTACTTTACTAACACTTTCCCAGTTTGAAGACAAGTTAGAGATGGGAGATGAAGTTCATAAAGCTGTTCATGACAACTAGGTTTGAGCCACCTCCAACTACAAACAAGATGCAAATCAAAAGCGACGACAGGTGGATTTTGAAGTGGGTGACTTTGTGTTGGCTGTTTTAACTAAGGACCATTTCTCATTTGATGAGTATAATAAACTATCAGCTAAAAATATTAGCTCGCTGGAAATTGTCGAGAAAATTAACTCCAATGCTTAACGTTTGAAGTTACCAAGCCATATTTGATGTTCTGATGTCTTTAATGTGAAACACTTGTTGCCTTCTCACGGAGATTCATCTAATGATGATCTTGTTAGGAATTCAAGGACAGATTTTATCTACCCAATGGGGAATGATACAGGCCTTAGTGTTGAAGAATTGGCGCTTTTGTTTCTAGAGGCACAAGACCATGTGAAGAAAAGGACTTTATTTAAAGTGGCAAAACTTGGTAATGCAATTCTGCCTTCACCATATGTCGTGTTTTGTAGTTTCGCAGTTTACGTTTATACTTATCTTATATCCCACATCGCCCTAAAAGGCTAACATGTAAGCACTCCTTCTCCTATAAAAGGATGTGCAAGGGTATGATGTAGGATAGTTAATGTTTGGTATTGATAATAAAACTTTTCTTTAACCGAGTTCAATAAAATCAAAAAATCTACTTTTGGCGGTGATGTGTGTCGTTGTGTATAGGTAACTTGTTTATCAAGTTTTACTATTTGTATTTTGCTGACTTTACCTATTAACTAACACTAATGGGCCGTGTACCTGATCAATTGTAGGTTCGTTGGTAAGTAGGGTGTCGATCACTAAGAGTGAGCGTTAATACTTAAATCTATCGGTATTTTAGTTATCTATGTTAGTCCGAATTAATTCTAATTAAACCTAAACTAAAGCAAAGGGGGGTTTTCAGCTTGAGAGACTAGCACGAGTTTTGGTTTAATTTAAACTAAAGAAGACAATTAACATACACAAGCAGACAAACAAACGATAAAGAAGAGATTAAGAACTAATGTAAGGAATACGTATTAGCCAGTTTATTTTAATAAAATGTAGGAATTGTTTATGAGTGCAATGATTGTATTACTTCGTTGGTGGTATATCATTCCTAAGCTTAGGTGGGACTTCTCCCTAAACTCTAGGTTTATTTTTCAGTTAATCCTGTCACATTTAACCAAACCCGCATAAAGCTCGCACCGTTGATTATAATCTGTCTAGGAGACAACATTGATGAATATCAAAACCTAGCTCATCAATGCTTTACCCACTTATGTCCAATTGTTATCTATATGTTGGTAGTCCATGGTCCGAGCACTTACCCCAGGAAATAGAACGTTATGTGTAATCCTAAGTCACCACTTATTCTACCTATTCACTTAACCAAGGGAAAAAATATGGGCATAAATTAGTAGTACTATTAATCTAGAGACGCATAGATAAGTTATATGTAGTATTTATCCCAGACTCTAGTCTACACGCAAATAAAAATTAAGTTACAACGATTTATTTGCAATTCTAGATCCAGTTGAATGATAAATAAAACATAGTCAAAACATAAACAGACATGAAGTGATAAACATAATCAACATGCAATAAAAAGGTAAACAATCAATATAACCAAACCAAACATTAAAGTATCATAAACATGGAAAATACATATAGGTATTAGCCCATAGTCATTGTAACAATACACAATATCATAGACGAACGATTAAACTAAACAAAACGTTATGGCAATCGAACGCTTATAGCGGCGTATAGAGATTAAAAGAGTTTTTTTATTAAATTGAGGCACTTGCAGGACCTTCTTGGCTTCTAAGATTGTCTGTAGATAGTACTTGGTGGTTAAAAGCTTCTATGCATACTAAAAACCGAATTTTAGGTTTTCTATTTATAGGTTCTGAAATCAGGTCGATACGCCGTATTAGAGGGATCCAATACAGTGTATTGGGATTACTTGGCGTGGGCTCCATGATTATTATATTCTAGAATATTCTTAAACCGCCACTGAATACGGCGTATAGAAGCTTCTGGGTACGACGTATTCTTCAAAGTCAGGCAATGGTCTTGAGTTCGTCAAAGTCTTGGGATATGGCGTATTCTTCTAGAATGTTATGGCGTATTAGTGTCAGAATCAGTAGACTTCTTGAATCTCTTTTTTTATGTTCCAAAACACGTATTTTTCTCCATCTGTTGCCAAATGCTCGATAATAACCGAGATTCATACAAATAAGCGATTAAGTATCAAATCTTATATAAAACAATATAAAACGAGCAATATAAATGGAATAAATGATGCTAATAATGTGATGTTATTTAATGTCATAAAATATCCCCCACTTGAATTTTACTTGTCCTCAAGTAGACTTTAGAATTAACTTATGAAAATGTATCCCAAACGAATGTCTAGTTATTTCCTTTAAGCGTTTTTATTCAATTACTAGCGCACAACCAAACACCTCACAAATCACTCAACTAATCTATGTGGCAACATATAGTAGTTCACTCAATTGCTTGGTCGTAATGAGTATTGTATCATAAGCTTGGCAAGGATACACATCTCCACTACTAAAGCTAAGGAGTAACCAGTCTAAAAGGTAAATTGAGTAAATATTATAAGGCTTAAGGGTTGATCATTCTTTTTAATCTCTATCGATACCAATATTCTAGAAAAGGCTATAAAACCACAAATGCACGCCCAAATCCATGACAGGCAACACTTGTAATTGCTCACTCCCTAACTCGAATAAGCTAAAGAATAGGATTAAGTAATCTTTACCAATAGTATTATTACCACCAAACACAAGGGCAGACAAAACCGTCAAAATACACATTCAAATCCATTTGATTAATGAGACACATGTGAATTGCTAACTCCCTCATTTCGAGGTTAAACCCAAAGGTTTAGGATGAAGAATGATATACGGTAGGGATTAGCATGCGAAATATTTATAACTCACGTAAAACAAAATAACAAAACAGATAGATTAAGTCCAACCAATAAACAAAAATGTTGCTAGCTACTTTCCCGACCACAACCTTGAAAAAGACACAAATCACCGACTGACTCATGATTTAACACGAAAACACACGCTTTGTTTGGTAGACACGAATTAGACTCAATATCATCATCCTTAAAAACAAACCTAGTTGGCATTCCTGTAACAACCAACTCCCAATCATCCATGATATAGTACAACAATAGTGGATATATCTAACACTTGATACAAAAAATACATAGTTGGTTTATATTGTGAGCAACTTCGAATAATATACAACAATACTTTACATCATTGGTTTATAATACGTACCAACGAATAATCGATCATCTCCATAAATAATAAAATCGGTTAAGTTTAGACAAACTGATTATTTCACAATCCTCTCCTTTTCTTTCTCTCTTACATTTTTTTGTATTCTTCTATTTTTTTGATTTTTTAATGTAAACTAAAAACGAATAACGGTGTAATTTCACCACTTCACGATCATAATAAATCCGGATAATTTTTCCATAACGCTCAAGACTTAGAAAATAAAAATAATAGTGAAAATAGTTAACACACGAAAAATAAAAGAGACTACTTTCACATTCCCATTGCATAGTGCAATTCTCGACCTAACCAAAGATACAAAATACGCACACGAATACTGGAAATACGTACTTTTACACAAAATCAACTAGTAACCAACCAAGGACTTAATCTATTAGGGTAGGCTAAGGTGTAAAGGTGTAACAAACCATTTTTAGTGGTGTATGAAACGAAAGGAATGGCTCATAAGGTTTTTCTAGGGGTATCTTAATCTAAAGATGAGAGTAAACAAAAGGGTTTTAAACGGGGGATAACTAACCAATGTAGTTAGTTAATAACAAATAATGTTTGTAAATGGAATAGGCTTTTTGGTTTAATCCTAGAAATTTACCAATCTGGACAAGTTACTCCAATTATAAAAACAATACTCATTATGGTGGTCTCGAATAGTATACCAAGCCAAGTTCTAAAGTTTACTACAATCACCGGCAAACTCATATATTTGTAGAATTTTTGGGTAAAATGGGAAACAGAATAGGCTTAATCCTCACAATATGGAAATAAGGGTTATGTGTGCGGGTCATGCAACTAATAATCTTACAAAAACATGCTAATTTTTTTAAAATGTAAGTATAAATTAGGCATATTCTTGTAAAAATAAGGACAAGTAGCGTTCTAATTCTCCTCCCCCACTTGAAATATACAATGCCCACGTTGTATAAATATAAAATGAAAAACAAGGAAGATAAAGAATTAGAACGAAAACTCCTCTAGGATTTGCTCAGTATGATCATCCATGTGTAGTTTATGAGAAATTTTTTATGTTGTGTAGCAAAAAGCGTCTGAATACCAACATGACTACAACACATAGAATACCAGATTATATTCATACCACCACTCTCAATAATCATGTTCTATACTTCTCTGTTTTAAGATAAGAAAAATCACAAAAATTGTATCTCCTAATAAACGTTGGTTAGAATAAGAAAACAAAAATGAAAACTATACAGGAGGGTCGATACGTCGTATCCATGGTATTGGATACACCGTATTGAATCTTGTAAGAAAAATAAACCATACGGGTCAGAGGTCAAATACGCTGGATTCGTAGTTATGAATACGCCGTATTGACAAGTCTGACAATAAATTTCATAAAAGTGCTGGAAAATAAAAAGATAACGTCCATGTTATACAATACTTCGTATCCATGAGGTTGGATAAGCCGTATCGACATCCTGGGAAGACATACTCTATACAAAATCTGAAATTACATTCCAGGTTGTCTTCCGGCAAGCACTTTTGTTTACATAAAACTCTCTAAGTTAGACTTCCTTCAGCTCTACTTCATACGATCCACGGACCATCCTTCGTCTTTCTTGTGGAAAATTTCTTTGTAGACACAGACACGTTCTCTTCGGTTTGTAGCCAAATATCGTACTCATATTCCTTGATATCAACATATTCTTTCTATGGTCCCAATGAGTATTTAATCACCTCAAACTTTTCCGATTTGAATGTTAGTGGTTTCTTTTAAGGTATCCCAAGTAATTTTCTCTTTCTTTCCTTGAATCTTTCCTCCTCTTCATTAACATAATAAGATGCATCTTATCGAATCAAGTAATCATCTAAGTCCATGATGTCATCATCATCATATTGCATTGGTTTAAGATTATCAACCCGTTCTTGATCCACTTGAATTGCATCGTTATCATTATTCGTTGAGTAGTCGCTCTAAGCATCTTAACTTGATCATCCTTCTTCTTTCTTTCCCCACCAATATTCTTATAACTTCCTCATTAGTTCATAATCAAGCTCATGATAATTACCAAAACATTCTTTTAACCATGAGCAAAAATTATTTCCTTCTCTATTCTCATGTCCCCATGATCCATCCAAGATAGCTTTTTTTAAAGCATCATCCTTCAAATCACTATCTTCCAATGCTTCATACCACTTATAATTTTGAAAATAAGTCATGTTTCCTACTTGAATCATTCCTAGTAAATTTCCTCCATTACAATATCCATCTTCATTTGAGTTACAAGTAGGCCATTCAATGTGTCCACTTTTGAATTGAAATGGCTTGCATACATGATCAATATCATCATTAGGCTCTTCTGAAGTCCCATAATCCAACCATGGTTTTTCTTCAACCCAAGGTACTTCTTTAGTCCATTCATAAATCCACGCATTCTTATAATCTTCGTATGTTTTAAATCCAGGTATATCTTTAGTGAGTACATCAATATGAATCTCAAGAAGATAATTAAACTCCTTGAATGCTTTGCATAGAGGTGTTTCAAAGTCGAATATATTCGTTTCTATCTTGAAGATTTCAGCAATTTATGTTTCCTCAGAAACATTTTCTTCTTCAAGATTAGAAAGCTCATCATAAGTTATTATTACTTCATCATTACCTCTTTTCTAATAAATCCATAATGCATTCTTCGTGTACCAATCTATAGTCTTATGGTTAATAAATTTAGTAGCTAACCATTTTGGAAACTCTTCATTAGATGGATTGCATTCCACATCGGTGTTAATTCCGCGTATCTCCAATCGTCTTTTAATCTCCATATACTCTTCGAATTGTTTCCTATAGCTTCTAATCAACCATGTACTAACCACTTCCTCCATGATTTCTTTACTAACCTTCTTATGATCTCCAAATTTCAAGTCCAACCATTGCTCTAAAGTTATGTCAATAAGTTTTATCAATCTATCATCAATTAGTATCACAACTTCAGCAAACATTCTTTCATACTCGTTATAACATTATCATGGTTCATAAACATCAAGATCACTGTTTTTCAAATTATCACATTGTGGAAACTAGAAGGGGGGGGGTTGAATAGTTTATAGGTTCATTTTCATTTTAAAACTTTGCTTTTAAAATACTTAGATTCGAGTAGAATGTTTAACCAACCAACAATATGAATCAACCAAGTAAATATCTAAACTAATAGTAAATAACAATTACAACAATATAAAGAGATGAGAGAAGGAACAATCAAACCAAGACACTAAGATTTATAGTGGTTCGGCTACGAAGCTCTTCTTTGCCCTACTCCACTCCCCGAGTACCCTACTCGAGATTTCACTATGTCAACAAGCTCCCTTCACGCGGAGAAAACCGTTTACACGTCAATTACGTTATTTTCTGATACTAAGCTAAATGAAGAGTCCTAATCTTAGCTAGAACCAATCTACCACTTCACAATCACTACATGATCACTAGATCTACACTATCGAATTTACACAATATCTGAATCACATAAATACACAAGATAATTACAATAGAGATTTGATACTTAGAAGAAAAGAGGAGAGATCATTAATCAACACTTTATTTCTTAGCGAATACGAGTGTTCTTCTCTTGCACTTGAATGAGAGGGAAGAGATAAGAAGAAGAGATTAGATCATTTGAAATAAGATCAAGAGATGTTAGTGATCAAGATATTTAGTGAGAGACAAAAGGTTTTTAAAGAGAGAAAGAAGTGTGAGAAAATTCATGCAAAAGGCTAATTTTCTGTAAGGAATGAAGTAGTATTTATAGGCAGAAAAATCCAACGGTCACTCGCGACGGTCCCAGATATATCTGGGGGCCGCCAGGCCTATAAGGGGGCCGCCCAGTAGACTACGCTCCTGTTTTTATCTTTTTGTGAGGAAGGTTGTATCTGGTATGGAATTTTTCATTTTGGGGGGAAAATTTGAATTTCAAATTTTAAGTTTTTAATAAAACTTTTCTTTTAATTAGAAAATATTTTGTATAATTAATTTTGTGAAATTCTTTTGTAAAAATGTAATGGATAAGAGAAAAATATTTTCTTGATCACTAATCATGCTTAATGATTTGTTTGTTCATACCTTAAGTGATTACTAATCTTAGAAATGGAATTTTATGATTAATAATTTGTAAACGTTTAATTTTATCGTAAACGTTTTTACATTTTGTTATTATCAAAACGTTGAGAGGTCGAAAAATATAAATAACATTTTTAGACATTATTTGTATTAACAATCTCCCTCTTTTTGATGATGACAAAATATAAACTCATTTTGTATAAAATTAATAGTTACACATTATTAATGAGTTTTGTTCCATTTCTCCCCCTTTTTGTCGAATTTAAAAAGGATGACCGTCGAGTAGTTGTAGGAAGAAAGAAATCGACGATATCAAGACTCCCCCTTGATGTATGCTCCCCCTTGTTCGGGGCACCAAGGGATTGATCTTACGAAAATTGTTTGCTACAAAACAAAGTTATTGATACAAGTGCAAGACAAATATCTTTTAAGCAACACATTAGATTGAAGTCACCCAAAAGAGAGTTTCATTCAACTATCAAGAAACTCATACAATACCAAATGCAAGTAATACATTCATACAACACGGAATAAAACTAGAGCTAATACGAGCTAAGAAAAATTAATACAATATTTGTATGAATCATTACAATAGAAAGTAGATAATCATACAATCAGGGTGCATCATCAGGTTCTGTTTTGTTTCTGGATGAGCTCGAGGTCGGCGTGACTAGAACTATTGTTGTGATGCTGTGTAGGCTATGGGATGTCTGCGCCGTGACATGCCGCTTTTTTAGTACGGATTTAGTTGTATCTGATGCTCGGGTAAGCCTTGAGTTGTTGTTTTTTCTTTAAATTTGGACATGTTGTTTGAATTGGCACGAATGTTGACACAGATTACTTGCAGGGTAATTTCATCCATTGCACCGCAAGGGCAAACATTGCCCATAATTTTATTCGGCTAAAAGAGGGAAGAATATTACTATAAAAACTTTGTGGTGAAGCCCAATTTTTTTATAGGGAGATCCGTATTCAAAAAGATGATACCTTTCATGCTCGAGTTGATAAAGTACAACAACAATGCACAAATATTTGGTGCGCACGGTTATTTTATCGACCATACTTTTTAGTTTGTGGATCTGGAAAGCGTCCAGCCTACAAACATCAAATACTTAATTGGTATGCTAATGTTTGTTTTAGTCATGCAATATTCTGAACAAGGTACGTTTTTGCTAATGGAATAGATAAATTGCAGATGCTGCAGGATACGTCACGAATGTAGGTAAGCTCGATTAATCAGAAGACGGGTCGAGTAACCCCTTGTTTTTATTGGCCAACGAAAGGTAATTGCTAATCTCTACTTTTATTGCATTGATACCATAGAGCATTTTGAATAGGTATTGAATATGTAAACTCTATGAACAGGGGCCACATGCTTAAGGTCACACTCTGGGGAAGTCTATGTGATATCTTGGTTGAAAAGAAGGCTAGGTATGTGGGGCTGTGTCTAATCATCTTAACAGCGATGAATGCCAAATATTATTAGAATTACGAGATTGAGAACGAGTGCGCATGCACTAAAATTTAAAAAGAAAATTTATACTAATTTTTTTTTGGTTTTTTATTTTTTTATTTTTTTGGTTTTTTTCAACAATGTATTCACAATAAATTTTAAATACGGACACTGAGATAAGACACGTAAACCTAATAATCAACTAGCTTCTTGGTAACTCTCTAAAAGAAAAACACACAAAGGAGTTTGTTTAACTTTAAAAGGTGAGCCGTACCTCGCGAGAGACACAAAAGGTAAGTTTTTGATCTTTGGTTTGGGAACTTGGTAAAAAAAATTTATTTCTTTTTATGGACAATGTTTTTAAATTTTTGATTTTTTTTATATTATAATTATACTAAATAAAAGAATAATCTTTTTGTATATTTTTTTTAGAAAATAAACAAAATAACTTCACATGGAAGGATCTTCAAACAAAAATTTTCAAACGGCTTCAACAATTGTAAGCAATCCTCCTCGGCAGCGGCGCCAAAAATTGATTAAGACGGATCTACACTTTTTTATAAATATATATAAATATAAATTAATATATAAATATATAATATAAGGGTAAGAATCAAAAAATCACAATTATAGTAATCCGGAAGTATGATTCCCGGGTCATTTCCCCAACGAGGAATGCAATTGAAAGTCGAGAGTCGTTTTGAGAATCGATGCTTGAATGGAAAAAGATTGTGATTGGTTATCTAAAACTACGGGAAAACTAAGGCAAAAACTTAAAAACAATTAAGGCAAGACAAAATTTTAACTAAAAACGCAAAACGGGAATCCTAAACGGGACCTAAAAACCCTAAATTAACAAAATTAAGTCCTAAAATGATCTTTTTGGTTTTTATAAGTCTTAATTAACTAAAAAGCTAGGAAAAAGAAAACTAGACCAAAAACGAAGGCGATTCGGGCTTAAAAACACTAAAAACGTGAACGGGATTCAATCCCGTTCTTTAAAAAACCAAATTTTGCAATTTAAACCCTACGAAAGCAAATCTAATTTTCCTAGGTTCTAAATGTTAAAAGAAAATTTTCTAAAAAAGAATTATATTTTTTTGACTTTTTTATAATTTTTTATGAATTAAAAACGATTTAAATGAAATTAAATGTTTAAAAATACTAAACAATTTATAAAAAAACTGGAAAAATCATGAAAAGTAGCTTGAACAGTGAGGAGTCTAATAAAAATAAGATGGGAAAAATAGCTTATCGAATAAGCTGTGAAATAAGCTAAAAATGGCTTATAAGCTAAAAGAGCTAAAATGTGTATAAAGGATTAATTATGCAAAGATAAACCGAAAAAGACCCCAGGGCAAGTGGTAGAGTGTGTTGTGTGTAAAACGTTTGGGATAAGGGTAGAGGTCCCGGGTTCGAGCCTTGCTCACCTGGGGCTTCCCCTAATCCCAAATGTTTTTGTTTTTGCCATTTTTTATAACTTTTTAGAAAAGCACTAAATAAGCAATTTTTACAAAAGCACTTTTTTTATAAAGCAAAAATAAGCACAAAATAAGCTAAGTAAAGACAGAATAAGCCTAAACTATACTAAGCCATAAAATGCTAACTGTTGGGCTTTTTAAGCACTAATAAGCAAACTAAAAAGAGAATTAAGCTAAAACAGATGATAAGCTATACCTAAAAAGCAATTTTGAATAAAAATAAGCAACCACATTAAGCTAGAGAGACAGAATCATCAAAAAGCTATGAAACTTAAAGATTTTAAGCTAAATTGCAAATAAGCTTGAATAAGCTCAAAAGCTAAGAGAATAAGCTGAAATGGGCTAAACCTAACCTAATAAGCTGAACTACACCTAAATAAGCAGAAGCAATAAGCAGATAAGCTTAAATAAGCAAATGAGCCTTTTGGCCAAAACTGATAAGCAAAAAGGGCAATAGGGACTTTTCTAGCTTAAAAATAAGCTAGCAAAAGGATCCTTATGGCTTAGTGGCTTATACCACTGAGAAGAATGGCCAAAAAGCTACAATAAGAAACAAATAAAAACCAATTTGAAATTCAGATAAGCACTTAAAAAGCTTCATGAAAAGGCTATCTCGCACTGACTCAACACTTAGACAAATTTTTTTGCTAACTTTTGCAATTTTAACAAAACCACACTTTTGAGCTTAAAAATAAGCACACAAACAGATCCTTATGAACATATAACCTACAAACAGATTAACTTTAGACCTCAAAGAACAATAATCAACACTCAAAAAGGAGTTTGAAATTCACAATAAGCCACAACAAGCATTTGAAAAAGCCATTTCTCAAATTTTTTCAATTCTTAGCAAATTTTTGACATTTTTGGTAAAACACAAATCAAACAAATGCAGGCTAATAGAGTTGGTTTCTAACCTCTTTTAACACATGCATAAACACAAAACTTCACAAAATGACACTAAGCAAGATCCTAATCAAATAAGCAAATGAGATAAGCTTAAACCAACAGATTCAAACCACAATTCCTCAAAACCTTAAAAATGAGTTTTACTACTTAAAAACTTTAACAAACTAAATCTTTGGACTAATCTAAGCTAAGCTAAACTGACTTAAGTGTCAAATTGCAATTTTAACCCATTTTGACCCATAAAAGCAGTTAAACCAAACACCCCTTTAAAACTGTTTTTACAAATTTTAACTTAGTAATTTGATTTTTAGTGAACAACCCCTGAAGACCAGATTATAAATAGCTTATAACAAGCCCAATGAACAACTTTTAACACTTAAATAAGCATCAACAACAAGATTAAAGATTATACAATTTCAAAAGCTTAAATGGACAGATTTTAAGATTACTTGCACAAATGACATAGAAACATGAAACAAACATACATAAGCATTAAACAGCATTAATAAGCATAAACAAACAAATAAAAACAGGTAATAAGCAATACTAAGCAAATGATAAGCTAAAAATGCAAATAAGCTAAAAATGGAAAAAGATGGTGTACCTTTGTCCTTTGCTTAAACAAGGACACAAATGCTCAATAGAGCTTATCAACAAGCTCTGGCTTGTTTACACAAGCCAGTAAATAACATAAGCCCTTCCATTTCAAGCTTATCATCCAAGAGCTTTTTGAGTGATTTTTTCCTTTTTAGTTTAAAAAGTGGAATTAGGCACTATAAGTTATTGAAAAACTTATAGTGCTTATGTCAGAAGCTTTAGTAAGATTTAAAACATGTTATGTAAGCTTATGAGAGATCTTATAAAGAGCTTTTAAAACATAAAGTGAGCTGAAAACTTGAAAACAGATTTAGAACCAAACTTCAAATTTCATTGATTTAAAACATTACAAGGAAAAACAAAAGTATATTAAGATAATTTAAGACTAAAAGTAAGCTGAAAAATAACTAGGTAAAAAGACTAAGTGCCTCAATGGCTTACAAAGGAGCCTATTTATACTAATCGAAGGAAGGTTCTAGGTCCTGTGCTTCTTTGCTAAGAGGGCTCAAGCCTGTGTTTCTTGTGTGAGAGAGGCCTCAAATCAATTGTAGCCCTCCATTTTGAGCAGTCCCCAAGCTCAATGATCTTGTCCATCAAATCTTTGTCTTCATTTGTAGACGAATAGAAATGCAAGGGATTGCCAAGGTGGCAATTGGTGGGATAAGGTGTGGGGTGTATAGACAAAGTGGAGAAGAAAGGAGAATAGTGTTGTCTATTATTTGGCGGGTAGTGATGACAGGGTAACCAAAAAGATGTACATTTGTTCCTGCTTTTTTTGAAAGTTTGGGAAATGGGCAAGAATGGTCCCTGAAAGTGTATAAGTGTATTGCAGGGAAAGTCCTTGTTTGGTGCATCTTTGGTCCTTGGAGTTTGGGTTGGGTTTGCACCGTTAGTCCTTAAAGGACTAACGGGGGTGTTATAAAAGGGTAACGGGATTGGAGTGGTGTTAACAGGGGTGGTGTTGGGCTAGTGTTGGGCCGGGTGTGGTTTTAAAAGGACTTGGGCCTTTTCAAAGGCTTAAGGCTTATAAGGATATAAGTGGGTTGACCCGGGCCCACTAGGTGGGTACGGGTGGGCCCACTTTTGGCAATTTAGGTTTTCGGGTTTGGTTTTCGATGCTCTTTCCAATGCCTCATCCCAGGGTTGACTTTGACTTTTTGACTTTTTGTTGACTTTGACTTTGTCTTTTTTGACTTCTCACGGTCTTTCCGTTCTCGTGCTCGGTTTTGTCATTTTGGCTTCGATTTTTGTCCTTTTCTTGGATATCCATTACCTGCATAATACAAATGTAAAACATACAAATACAATGTATTTTTAGTACGTTTTTAGTCATTTAAGTCCGGTTTTAGTGGAAAATGGATGTGTAATTAAACATATACCACCAAGCAACAATGACAAAATTCTGAATGAAAGTTTACTTGATCTAAAGAAGGTAGAGGGATATATGGTGAGGTAGGAGGTAAAGGATTTATGGCTTCAATTGCTTGTTAGAGATTTATGTCAAGCAGATTTGATAGGTGATGAATTTCATTTAGGTTTTGAGTTGAGTTTTGTAAAGGTGAAGAGTATGAGAGAGATAGTTATTTGAGACAGGAGAGGTGGGAGTAGTCCTATTTGGTGGAGGAGAAGATGGTGAAGGAGGAAGACCATGACTTTGTCTCCAAGGTTTGAGAATGACCCTTTGGTATTTTCGTGAGTAGTCACGAGGGGATTTGCTAGAGGATGATATTGAGAACTTGAAGAGAAGTGAAAGATTTAGAAGTGAAGATATGATTGAGATGAAGAAGAATGATGTTCATATATAGAGTAATTTTGGGAAAGGCATGGTATTAGAGAATGAAGATTCTAAGAAGTGTTTTGTTTAGAAAGGAAAGAATGGCTGGACCTAAGGAGATTAGGGTCAAAGTTGCAGAAAAAGAGGAGACAGGATAATTTCATGGTTCCCCTGATGGCGGTCCTGTAAACCTCAAGAGGTCCCATATATATTAGGGAGCCGCCCTTGATTTTGGGGGCCGTTCTTTGGAGGCTTATGAAATTTTCCAAAAGTTAACTATTTTTCATAATAACTTAAGTAGGATGGAAGGATGATTGTGGCATTTCCATCTCTTTAAGAATCACATAATCTAGCTAAAAGAGAAGGGAAATTCATGCAATGGGGCCAAGTAGAAACATAGAGATGAAATAAATGTCCATAAAGTGTCATATACATGAAATAATAGTGACAAAGACAAGTTATACACGCACTAAAATAACTGAGATAGAGGTTATTACATAGCAATAATAATAGCAGGTATGTCTAGCAATAATACTTAATAGAGATATCTGATTGTTTAAGATTCAACCCTTAATAAATATAATAAATATATATTTCATCCACAATTATATTTATTATACATTTTTTTTCATCGTATATATATATATATATATATATATATATATATATATATATATTATATATATATATATATATATATTTCTACTTTATATAGAGAAGACTTCTTTTTGAAAAATTCAAGTATAAATTTGAACTAAGACTAAAATTTTTGCTATACACTACATAAAAATTGTTGATTTAAGTTTAATCTCCAAAAATAGCACGTATATTAATCCGGTTAGAAGCTTATGGGAGAAAAAGCCACAAATTACATACATGAGCTCTTAAGATTTCCAACTAATCCTTGTTTAGCATCCAACTCATAATCAACTCTATCATTTTTCGTTCTTCGCGAATTTCCGCCAACGCTTAGCCTAAACGTTAAGGAACAAACTAGAGCTCATAACGCTCGATCGGGTCAAAATTTATTCTTATTCTACCCAGCAGGAAAGTCAAAATTATGACAAAACACTTATTTTATTTTTGAAAATTTTTAAATTTTTTCATTTTTTTGAAATTTTGGTGGTAAAAACGGGATTACGTAAAAACAACAGCTGCAGGCACAATCAAATCGATAGATCCCCCCCCCATACTAGAATTAAACATTGTCCTCAATGTTTTTAGAAGGGTCTCTACGTAAATCCTAAGCCGTTTATTAAGTATGCTTAAAGATAAACGTTAGTCGATTAGATTAGGATATTGTATTTCCCAAATGAAGCTGAGGATTTGAAGCTCTTGTGATCGAAGGACAAAACCGTAAACACGAGAGGCTTCAAAAATTTTGGGACAATCCTAGACAATCATAAAAACACAAGCAAACAAGAATGGAAAGAGGCACACCTCTCACAACAAAAAAACTTATTCATTACTACATAATATAACTAAGGATAAGCATGGGGTGCCTCCCATGAAGCGCTTGTTTAGGGTCACTAAGCTTGACCCAATCCCCAAATTCATTTGTCCTTGAGGAAGGTTTGGAGATCCGGGATAACCAATTTTGGTACGTCCCCTCCAACGTTGTGCTTAATTCTATGACCGTTCACCTTGAAGTTTGGCCCGAAGTTTTGAGATAACTCAACGGTGCCATGTGGAAAGAGTTGGGTAATGGTAAACGGTCCGGACCAACGGGATTTTAACTTGCCTGAGAAAATCTTTAATCTAGAGTTAAAAAGGAGGACTTGATCACCGACGTTGAAAACGCAGTTTTTGATCTTTGAGTCTTGGATCCTCTTTGTTTTATCTTTATAGATCAAAGAGTTCTCATAGGCATGGTCACGAAGTTCATTTAGTTCGTTGAGTTGAACTTTACGGTGATCACCCGCGGTCTCAAGGTCAAAGTTTGAATGCTTCAAGGCCCAGTAGGCTTTGTGCTCGAGCTCGATCGGTAGATGGCATGCCTTTCCGTACACGAGCTTGTATGGGGTACACCCGATGGGTGTTTTGAAACCGGTATGGAAGGCCCAAAGTGCATCATCTAGTTTATCCGACCAAGATGCACGGTTTTCGCCTACGGTCCTTTCAATAATTCGTTTCAAGCCACGATTGGATACCTCAACTTGCCCACTTGTTTGTGGGTGATACGCGGTGGAAAGATGGTAAGTAACTCTGTATTTAAGCATGACCTTTGCAAACTGGTCATTGCAAAAATGGGTTCCGCGATCACTTATGATAGCACGAGGGGCACTGAATCGGGCGAAGAGAGATTTAAGAAATTTGCAAACAACTCGGGCGTCGTTGGTGAGGAGCGCTTTTGCTTTGACCCATTTTGACAAGTAGTCGACCGCCACGAGTATATATTTGTTCCCTTGTGAAGACGGGAACGACCCCATGAAATCGATGCCCTAGACGTCAAAGATTTCACAAACTAAGATGGAATTTTGAGGCATTTCATCACGTTGCGAAATTTTTCCTTGACGCTGACAAGTGTCACATCTGGTGACCAAGTCATGAGCATCTTTGTAAATCGTGGGCCAATAAAATCCTGAGTCAAAAACCTTTTTGGCGGTGTATTTGGCACCGTAATGTCCCCCGGTGGGTCCACTATGGCAAGCTGTGAGGATGTCAACAGCTTCTTGGCCAGCAACACACCGCCAGATCATTTGATTCGCACATATTTTAAACAGATAGGGGTCGTCCCAAAAGTAGTGTTTAACATCCTTGAAAAACTTGTTCTTTTGTTAGGACGACATCCCTTTAACAATGAAATTCCCCACGTGGTAATTTGCATAATCGGCAAACCACGAGGTACTTGAGTCACCACGAGAAGTCACCATATTAATTGTCTCGAGAGGAAACTTTTCATTTACCTTTTTTAGGTCGAGCACATTTTCATAAGGATTTTCTAATCGGGAAAGATGATCGGTCGCGAGATTCTTGGCTCATTTTGTGTCAATTACTTTGAATGTCAACTTTTGAAGGAGGAGAACCCACCGGAGCAATCTCGCCTTGGAATATTTTTTAGCAAAGAGATATTTTAGGGCAGAGTTATCCGAATACACTATGCTTTTGTTCAAGATGAGGTAAGACAGGAATTTTTCGAAGGCATACACCACGGCCAACATTTCTTTCTCCGTCATAGTGTAATGCGATTCCACCTCGTTTATTGTTTTACTAGCATAGTGTATAGGCCTAAAGTGTTTTTCATGACGTTGTCCCAAGACTGCACCTATCGCAAAGTCGCTTGCATCGCACATAAGCTCAAAGGGCAAGTCCCAGTCTGGGGCAATCAAGATTGGAGCTTCAATAAGTTTTTTCTTTAACGTTTGAAAAGCTTGAATACATTCATCGGAGATGATGAACGGAGTATTTTTCTCAAGAAGATGAGTCATCGGTCGGGAAATTTTGGAAAAATCCTTAATTAACCGTCGGTAGAAACCGGCATGACCGAGAAAACTCCGAACACCCTTGACGGTGGTAGGATGAGGTAGCTTGGCAATAATGTCCACTTTGGCTTTATCGACCTCAATTCCATTTTTAGAAATCTTATGGCCAAGGACGATTCCTTCTTTTACCATAAAATGACTTTTCTCCCAGTTCAGACAAAGATCGGTGTCTTCACACCTTTTGAGCATTTTGTCTACACGAGAGAGGCAATTTTTGAATGAATTCCCAAAGACCGAAAAGTCGTCCATGAAGACTTCCATTGTTTTTTCGATCATATCATGAAAGATAGCCATCATACACCTTTGGAACGTGCTCGATGCATTGCATAAACTAAAAGGCATGTGACGGTAGGCGAACGTTCCGTAAGGACACGTGAATGTTGTCTTTTCTTGATCATGAGGGTCGATGGGAATTTGAAAGTAACCCGAGAAACCATCGAGAAAACAATAGTACTCATTTCTCGCTAATCTCTCGAGCATTTGATCCATAAACGGTAGTGGAAAGTGGTATTTACGGGTGACTTCATTTAACTTTCGGTAGTCAATGCATGCACGCCATCCCGTAACCAATCGAGTCAGAATTAACTCATTTTCATCATTTCAACAACGGTAAAACTACCTTTTTCGGTACGCAATGTACGGGGCTTACCCAAGGACTATTCGAGATCGGGTAAATTAATCCGGCATTAAGAAGTTTTTCAACCTCTTTTTTGATGACATCGTGGATCTTTGGATTCACCCGTCTTTGGTGTTGAACCGCCGGTTTGTAGTCCTCTTCCATAAGAATCTTGTGAGTACAAAATTCTGGGTTAATACCCTTGATGTCGGAGTGTTTCCAAGCGATGGCTCGCTTGTGTGACTTCAAAACCTTTATGAGAGCGGCTTTTTCCTCGACACTCAATGGGCAACTTGTTGTCACCTTCCAAAAATGTGTATTCGAGATGAGGAGGTAAGTCCTTGAGTTTTACTTCGGGAGGTTCATTACTTGAAGATTTATCAGTTTTAGCTTCACAAACTTTAAGTTCTTTTTGAATTTCAGGTAAATAGTTTCTTTGAGTGGGAGGGGGTAATGATGGATCATCATTGAGAAATGATTCAAGAAGAAGAATATCCCCCTCTGGGTCATAGTAAGAGTCATCAACTTCCGGTGAAGTTGGATCATCTTCAAGAGCGAGGAAAGCATCGACTTCCTCGAGAAGAAAATCACTATCCCCGAAGGGAGTGAGAGTCGGAGAAGAGGTAGAAATGACCGGGTCATAATAAGGAGTGGGATTGCCACTCGCGATCACATCGGAGAAACCGAGAAATTCTTGAGAATACTCCTCACAAGCCATTTCAATGACGTCGATTCGGTTCGCCTTCATATCATCGTAATTAGAGGAGTATCTCGATGTTTGGTCGAGATTGAACGTTACGGCTTCTTTTCCGACACGAAGAGTTCATTCTCCTTCATATACATCAATCAAAGCACGTCTGGTCTTTAAGAAGGATCTCCCGAGAATTAGGAGGACCTGGGGATCGACATCAAAGTCTACGACTATGAAGTAGGTCGGGAATTTGAACTTTCCTACTTTTAGGTAGACATCTTCGGCAATACTGATCGGTTGGGTGATCGAACGGTCCGCAAGTTCAAGATTCATACAAGTAGGAGTGAGCTCCGGAAGAGAAAGCATTTTCCACACGAATAATGGCATGAGATTAATGCTAGCGCCAATATCGGCCAATGCTAAGCACTCATCCAATCCGGGAAAATCACACGGTATAAGAAATTTGTCGGGGTCTCCAAGTTTTTTGGGTAACTTGTTGAGGATAACCGTCGAACAATGCTCATTCAAAGGAGTACTAGCCATTTCACTTAATTTTTCTTTGTTTCCAATTAAGGCTTTAAGAGTCGAGGCAAATTTTGGCATAAGAATCAAAGCATCCGTTAAGCTAATTTTGAAACTCAAATCTTTAAAGATTTTGTAGAATTTCTCAATTTGGTCATTAGCCTTTTCATGGCGCCTTTCATCATTACGTCTCGAAGGATATGGAATTGACGGTTTCGGGTTAGGCATCGGAGCACTAACGGGAGCAACAACGGGCTTAGAAATTGGTACTTGAGATTGAACTTGGACAACCAGAGGTTTGACGTCTTTGGTGCTTCCGTTATTTGTAGGAGGCACCGTGTCCTTTGTCACCTCGGTTTCACGTTCCACTACTTTAGGAGGAGAAGAAGAAGTAGTAGGAATCGTGGGTCCTTGATAAGCAACACCGATTCGGGTGGTAATACCCTTCAAATCGACCTTCGGGTTAGTAATGGTATTACTAGGGAGTGTCCCTGAACCTGAAGTAGAGGCGGTATTGGAATTCACGAATTTGGAAAGCATGTCCGTTAAATTGGTCATTTGATTTTGCAAGTTTTGGTTTTGGTCTTGCATGTTTCTCATAACCGCATCATTAGCCTTGACGTAGCTTTCAAAATCGGTCTTTGTCACACCTTGTGTTTGTGGAGCCGGAGCTTGGTAAGGTGGAGCTTGATGAACCGGGGGTTGATTAATCGGTGGTCGATAAATTTGGCCTTGGTTGTAATTATTTCCCCGGTTTTGGTTGTAACGGTTTTGGTTATTTCCTTGGTTTTGAACGGGAGGAAAACCGGGAGGTCGAATTTGATTAGCAATCGGGGCTCGGTAACCGGTATTTCCTTGATTGAAATTAGCTGTGGCGGCTTGGGAAACAATTCTTGAATATTGTCACGATAAACGTTGCCATCGGTGGCGGGACAATTTCGGTAAGAATGAGCACCACCGCAAGTAACACAACTTTCCTCGACCGCTTTCACGGGAGCGGGAGCTTGGTTTTGATTTTTCTTATCGAGAAGTAAAGCTTTCACCATATCTTTAAGTTCGGCAACATCGGGAGAAATACCGGGGGTAGAACTGCTCGCACTCACTTTTGCAACAACCGGTTTGTTACGTGAATTACAAACTTTGGATTTGCTTTCAATGATTCTTAGGCAATCACGGGGCATTTTATCCAAAAAGTTACCACCCGCGGCGGAATTCAACGAATCTTGATCATTAGAGTTCAAAGCATTATAGAAAGTATCGAGTTGATGTAACTCTGAAAATCCATGATGTGGGCATGCCCGAAGAAGATCATTGAATCGGTCCCATGCCTCGTAAAAAGTTTCATCAAATCGTTGTTGAAATCTCGTGATTTCATTTCGAAGATTTGTTGTTTTGGAAGGAGGGAAGAATTTGTTGATGAATTTCGAAACAAGATCATCCCATGTGAGAATCGATCGAGGGGGTTCTTTTTCAAGCCAAATTCGGGCGGCACCCTCGAGGGAAAATGGGAAAAGCATAAGCTTTACCGACGTACTCGGGACGTTCGGGAACTTCATCGTAGAAGTGATCTTGTTGAAATAACGGATGTGAGCATGAGGGTCTTCTTTGTCATGTCTAAAAAATTGTTTGTTTTGAACGAGGGTAAGCAAACCGTGCTTAAGCTCAAAGTTGTCCGCGGTGATCTCGGGCACAACGATGGCATCCTCGTAACCCACGGTGGGTGCTTCGAGCAATTGAGCCATAGTACGAGTATCATCCATCGTAACTACGGGAGGAGCTTGATTTTCAATTGGTTCCACAAGATTAAATGGTTCAACAAAAGTCGGGTTGACTTGTTGTTGTTGACGGTTAGAATTACGAGATTGAGAACGAGTGCGCATGCACTAAAATGTAAAAAGAAAAAAAACTATACTAAAATTTTCTATGGTTTTTTTTTGGTTTTTCAACAATGTATTCACAATATATTTTAATACCGGACAATGAGATAAGACACTTAAACCTAATAATCAACTCGCTTCTCGGTAACTCTCAAAAAGAAAAACGCACAAAGGAGTTTGTTTAACTTTCAAAGGTGAGCCGTACCTCGCGAGAGACACAAAAGGTAAGTTTTTGATCTTTGGTTCGGGAACTTATTAATGGATAATACTTCAGTTGAAAGTATTATATGGTGGTGTTTTTTTTACCAACTTGGTAAAAAAAATTTATTTCTTTTTATGGACAATGTTTTTATATCTTTGGTTTTTTTAAGAAAATAAACACAATAACTTCACACGGAAGGATCTTCAGACACAAATTTTCAAACGGCTTCAACAATAGTAAGCAATCCTCCCCGGCAGCGGCGCCAAAAACTGATCACTTAAGATTCAACCCTTTATATATATTTAATATAATATATTTAATATATATATTTATATTATATATATTATATTATAAAGTTTATATATATATATATATATATATATATATTATTTATATATATATAATATAATATATATTTATTGCAAGAGATAAGAACTCAAAAATCACAATTATAGTAATCCGCGGAGTATGATTCCCAGGTCGTATCCCAACTATAGGATGCAATTGAAAGCCGAGAGTCATTTTAGGAATTGAATCTTGAATCGGAAAACAAGATTGTGATTGGTAATCTAAAACTACGGGAAAATTACGACAAAAACTTAAAAACACTTAAGGTAAGACAAATTTTAACTAAAAACGCAAATCGGGAATCCTAACGGGACCTAAAAACCCTAAATTAAACAAAGTTAAGTCCTAAAATGATCTTTTTGGTTTTTATAAGTCTTAATTAACTAAAAAGCTAGAACAAAGAAAACTAGACCAAAATCGAAGGATATTTAAGCTTAAAAACACTAAAAACATGAACGAGATTCAATCTCGTTCTTTAAAAAAAAACAGATTTTTGCATAACCCTACAAAAACGAATTCTAATTTTTCCTAGGTCAAAATGATAAAGAAAATTTTCTAAAAAAGAATTATATTTTTTTGATTTTTATAATTTTTATGAATTACATAACGATTTTATGAAAATTTAAATGTTTATAAATACTAAACAATTTATAAAAACTAAAAATCATGGAAAAGTAGCTTGAAAAGTGAGGAATCTAGGAAAAATAAGCTTGTGAAAACAGCTTATCGAATAAGCTGTGAAATAAGCTGAAAACAGCTAATAAGCTAAACGACCTAAACTACTATAAAGAATAAATTGTGCAAAGTAAAACTGAAAAAGTTCCAAGGGTGTGTGGTAGAGGGGGTGTGTTGTGTAAAACGTTTGGTTGATGGTGGTAGAGGTCCCGGGTTCGAGCTTAGGCTCACTTGGGGCTTCCCACTATCCCAAATGTTTTTGTTTTTGCCATTTTTTATAACTTTTTAAAAGACTTATAAATAAGCACTTTTTACAAAAACACTTTTTTTTCCACGAATAAGCACTAAAATAAGCTAAATAAGACAGAATAAGCTAAACTCTACTAAGCCATAATATGCTAACTGTTTAGCTACTTGGGCACAAATAAGCAAACCAAAAAGGGTAATAAGCTAAGACAGGTAATAAGCTATCTCTAAAAAGCACTTAAGAACAAAAATAAGCAAGCTCAATAAGCTAGAATGACAGAACACTCAAAAAGCTATAAAACTTAAGGAATTTTAAGCTAGGATGCAAATAAGCTTAAATAAGCTCTAAACTAAAGAGAATAAGCTAAATTTGATTAAACCTAACCTAATAAGCTGAAATACATCTAAATAAGCAGGGGCAATAAGAAGATAAGCTTAAATAAGCAAATGAGCCTTTTGGGCATAACTGATAAGCAAAAAGGCTAATAGGGACTTTTATAGTTTAAAAATAAGCTAGCAAAAGGATCCTTATGGCTTAGTGGCTTATACCACTAGAAAGATTGGCCAAAAATCTATAATAAGCAACAATGAAAAAGCAGTTTGAAATTCAGATAAGCACTTAAAAAGCTGCATGAAAAGGGCTACCTCACACAGATCAACCTTAGACATAATTTTCAGTCTTTTGCAATCTTACAAATCACAATTATGAGCTTAAAACTCAAAACAGTTCCTTATGATCATATTACTACAAAACAGATTAACCTTAGACCTCAAAGAACAATAATCAACACTCAAAAAGGAGTTTGAAATTCACAATAAGCCACAATAAGCATTTGAAAAAGTCATTTCTCAAATTTTTTCAATTCTTAGCAAATTTTTGACAGTTTTGGTAAAACACAAACCACGCAAATGTAGGCTATTAGAGTTGGTTTCTAACCTCTTTTAACACATGAATAAACACAAAAACTTCACAAAATGACATATAAGCATGTCCTTAATCAATATGCAAATGAGATAGCTTAGACCAACAGATTCAACCACAACTCTCAAAACCTTAAGAAATGAGTTTTAACTACTTAAAAACTTTAACAAACTAATTTTAAGACTACTTTAAGCTAAACTAAACTGACTTAAGTGTCAAATTGCAATTTTAACCCACTTTGACCCATTTAAGCAGTTAAACCAAACACCCCTTTAAAACTGTTTTTACCAATTTTAACTTAATAATTTGATTTTTAGTGAACAAACCCTGAAGACCAGATTATAAATAGCTTATAACAAGCCCAATGAACAGCTTTTAACACTTAAATAAGCATCAACAACAAGATTAAAGATTATGCAATTTCAAAAGCTTAAATGGACAGATTTTAAGATTACTTGCACAAATGACATAGAAACATGAAACAAACATACATAAGCATTAAACAGCATTAATAAGCATAAACAAACAAATAAAAACAGGTAATAAGCAATACTAAGCAAATGATAAGCTAAAAATGCAAATAAGCTAAAAATGGAAAAAGAGGGTGTACCTTTGTCCTTTGCTTAAACAAGGACACAAATGCTCAATAGAGCTTATCAACAAGCTCTGGCTTGTTTACACAAGCCAGTAAATAACATAAGCCCTTCCATTTCAAGCTTATCATCCAAGAGCTTTTTGAGTGATTTTTTCTTTTTTAGTTTAAAAAGTGGACTTAGGCACTATAAGTTATTGAAAAACTTATAGTGCTTAAGTCAGAAGCTTTAGTAAGATTTAAAACAGGTTATGTGAGCTTATGAGAGAGCTTATAAAGAGCTTTTAAAACATAAAGTGAGCTGAAAACTTGAAAACAAATTTAGAACCAAACTTCAACTTTCATTAATTTAAAACATTACAAGGAAAAAAACAAAAGTACATTAAGCTAATTTAAGACTAAAAATAAGCTGAAAAATAACTTGGTAAAAAGACTAAGTGACTCAATGGCTTAAAAGGAGCCTATTTATACTAATCAAAGGAAGGTTCTAGGTCATGTGCTTCTAAGCCTGTGTTTCTTGTGTGAGAGAGAAAGCAGCATCAATCTTGGCCCTTCAAATCATATTTGTGCTTCTTTTGATCAATCACAACCCTTTGATTGTGTCCACGCAATCATTCCCCAATGATTTCCTTGGATCGCCAACGTGTCAGGTGCCAAAAACATCATCCATTGCATTATGTAAGCTTCTAGAAGGGAGTTTAAGTGGTTTTAACCTAGGGGTAAGAGCAAATTTGGGGAGGGAGCGGGAAAATAGGTTACCAGGTTTAATTTTGGTGCAGGGTGAGGAGTTTGGTGGATTGGCAAGAATGGACCCTCATCTTATATAAGTATATGCATCCATCATCCTTGAGTTTTGCAAATTTAGCCCTTGAAGTGTTTGTTGGTGTTGCACCGTTAGTCCTTTTAGGGACTAACGGGGGTGTTATAAAGGAGGGTAAGGGATAACGGGGTTATAAGGGGTGGTGATGGGCTAGTGTTGTTGGGCCGGGTATAGATAAAAAGAATTTGGCCTTTTTATAAGGTTTTAGGTTTTAAGGATATAAGTGGGCTTTCCCGGGCCCACTAGGTGGGTACGGGTGGGCCCACTTTTGGTAATTTAGGTTTTCGGGTTCGGTTTCCGATGCTCTTTCCAAATCCACTTCTCGGGGTTGACTTTGAATTGATTTGACTTTTGACTTTTCTTTCACGCTCTTTTCGTTCTCGTGCTCGGTTTTGTCGATTTGGCTTCTATTTTTGTCCTTTTCTTAGATATCCATTACCTGCATAATACAAATGTAAAACATACAAATACAATGTATTTTTGGTATGTTTTTAGTCATTTAAGTCCGGTTTTAGTGGTCAAAGGTATGTGTAATTAAACACATACCAACATCTTAAATGGAATTCGAGTCATTGCTTGAAACTTCTTCAAAAGATATGGAGATAATTGCTTGAAGATGAGTGGGATGAATCCAAGGTTTCATGGAGGGCCAATATGATATATATTTTGATTTTAGAGATGACGATTAATTTTGATGAGGTGATCATATAGACGATTTAGAATCATTCCATATGGCATCGGAGAGTTTGGTTGATTTTTAATCCTTTCAACTCGTTTGGTTAGGAAATCAGCAAAGTTAAAGGGAGTACGTGTTTGAATGCAATACATCATGTGACATGATGATACAGGAAGAAAGTTTGAGTTATTTTGAGTGCCAAAGGCATTATCTTGAATGATTTCATTCCAATATCTCATGTCATGATGAAGTTCTTGTTTGGGAATATGGTTTGTCTAGTTGTTGTGATTGATTGAATAATTTCATTTGGTTTTGAAGTGTGTGTTTGGTAAGGTGTGTTTGATTCCTGATTGATTCTCAATGAGTCTAGAGATGAATCTTCAGAATAAGAACATTCTCCTTCACATGGAATGAAGAGAATTGAGGCAAATAACTTGAGTGAGAGTTTAAATGTTCTTTTTAATGCCCAAAATTTTAAAAAGATATTTTGATCATTGTCTCTAGTAATTTCTATTGAAGGATAAAATTCAAGCAGAAATCTTGGACAAATCCCTTCGTGAAGTTCATATATACTCAGAAGTTTGATAGTTTGAAACATGATTTGAATACATATTTTGTAGACTCAGAAGATACTAGACGACCTTCATGAATTGGTCTACACTCTAGGTTTTGAATGAAGGGTTTTAGTTTATTAGGAAGGTATTTTTCATTTGAGAATGTTGGAACGTATGATTTTGTGTACCGTAGTTCTTCTTCTAATGTCATTTCACCTAATTAAAAGAGTGCAAACTTTAGTAAGGTTGTCTCATTGAAGTAGATGTCTAGTGTGTGCCTAAGTGTGACAAATGTGGAGTAACGATTAACTCGACCTAAAGAAAATTAAAATCTTAAGAGTTAATCCAAACGCTCCTTAGTTTGATTTTGCTCATCCAAACATGTCAAAAAATACATATGAATTATGTATCTCAACCTTTATTCATGAGATCATTATGCATGTGTTTGAAAATGTTTTTAAGTTGTATTAACTATGCATAACCACAATTTTATTAAGTTCCTAACGTGAGTAATTTTGAAAATAAAATTGGGGTTTTGGTTCGAAATCAATTTTTCAACAAACTCACAAATGTATGCAAATCCTACGTCTACGAGAAGCATATTAGTTATACATTGTATCCTAGTAGACTTAATTGTACAAATTTTAAAAAAATCCCCAATTTCAATTTTTTTGTTCATCATGAACCCTAGACTCAAATTGAAAGAAAATAGATGAAATGACTTACAATTGATGATCTTTAAGATGTTGTGAGTGATTAGAGGTGTTGATTTGATCTTTAATTATAGTTTAGTGGTTAATTTTGAGTTTTTGGGGTGTTTTGTTCGTGTTCGTCGCTGCAGATATGAAAGGGGGTGTTTGTTTTTGTGTTTTGAATTTTTTTAATTAAGTTTTTCATTTTAGTGTCTGATGATGGCGGTGTCATATCGCTTAGTGGTCCAAGATATATTGGGGGGCCGCCCTCAGCAAGGGGTTTTGCACTCAGTTTTTAACAAAAAGTTTACAAATAGGAGTGAAATTTTAATTTGGCACTATTCGGAAGTTAAAAATGCTTAAGAGTATCTACATCGGAATGAAGTATTTAAGTTGTCACGACACGGAGTAGAACACAGACTAGAATTGAGACAGAAGAAGGAGAAGCGGACTAATGTGATTTATGGAATGTGTTCCATCATTCCTAAACCAAGACGTAGATAGTTAAACGATTCACGTTTAAGGGGTTTCGTAAGAATGTCGGCGATGTTGTCGACGGACGACACTTTTTTGATTGAGATATGTCCTTTCTGGACATTATCACAAAGAAAGTGGTGACGAATTTTGATGTGTTTGGTTCGAGAATGTTGCACCGGGTTTTTGCTAAGGTCAATCGCGCCTTTATTGTCGCACATGATCGGGACGTCGTCGAGTCGAACGTCGTAGTCGATAAGAGCTTGTTTCATCCATAGTGCTTGTTGACATGCCTTTCCGGCGCTTACGTATTCGGCTTCGGTAGTGGATATAGCAAGAGCGGTTTGTTTCTTCAAGAACCAAGATGTTAAACAACATCCCACGAACGTACAAATACCGCTAGTGCTCTTTCTGTCCACATAATCTCCCGCATGATCAGATTCGGCATATACTACTGTTTTCATGCCGGTCCCCTTAGGATACCATAATCCTAAGTGCGTAGTGCCTATAACTTATCGAAATATACGTTTAACCACTTCAAGTTGAGAGGTTTTGGGAGCCTCTTGGAAGCGGGTACAAAGGCTACCTATCATGCCTCGATACTTGGTACTATCTACCGACTCACACTCTTCGTCTTTCGTGAGTTTGGTATCGGAGGACATGGGGGTTTTCATTGGTTTAGATTCTTCTAAGCCAAATTTCTTAAGCATTTCTTTAATATATTTAGATTGATTAAAGAAAATTCCATCTTCCATTTGTTTTATTTGTAGTCCAAGGAAGAAGTTAAGTTCACCCATCATGCTCATCTCGAACTCGTCATGCATGATTTTGGCAAATTCATCACACATGTCTTGACAAGTCGAACCGAATATAATGTCGTCGACATATATTTGAACGATGATGAGGTTAGAACTTTTCTTCTTAGTAAAAAGAGTGTTATCTACCATTCCCATTTTATATTCATGTTTAATAAGAAAAGCTTTTAATCTATCATACCAAGCTTTGGGTGCTTGTTTAAGACCGTATAAAGCTTTCTTTAGTTTATAAACATGATCTGGTTTTTCAAAGTCAATGAATCCTGGAGGTTGTGCCACGTATACCTCCTCATTGATAAAACCGTTCAGGAATGCACTTTTTACATCCATTTGGAATAGCTTAAAGTCTAAAGCACAAGCATAAGCTAATAGTATCCTAATTGACTCAAGTCTAGCAACTGGGGCATAAGTTTCATCATAATTGATGCCCTCTTGTTGATTATAGCCTTGAGCAACTAACCTAGCCTTATTTCGAGAAACAATACCGTTCTCGTCTAACTTATTTCTAAACACCCACTTAGTTCCTATAATTTTCATATTCCTAGGTTGTGGAACTAACTCCCAAACGTCGTTAGCAATGAATTGATTTAATTCTTCTTGCATAGCGACTATCCAACTATCATCCGTTAAGGCTTCATTCACATTCTTAGGTTCTATAGTTGATATAAAACAAAATAAGTTACTTTGGTTTTGGGCTTGTGATCTAAGGGTTCTTTGGTTAAGGTTTCTTATGACATTTTCTAATGGATGGTTCCTAGATTCCTTAATATTGACTATTTCGTCAATCTCTAAAGTTCCATCCTCAATGTCATTTTCTAGGTTTTTCTTTTCGGTAACCTTAATTTCTTCTTCTTCATCTAAGTTATCATCCACCAAGGGTGATGTCTTAGAGGGTGGAGTAGTTTCATCGAATGTCACGTTGAGTGATTCTTCAACTTTCCTAGTATGTTTGTTAAGGATTATGTAGGCTTTACACTATTTTGTGAGTAACCTAAAAAGATACCTTCGTATGACTTTGGGTTAAACTTTGTAAGGTAGTCTTTAGTGTTTAAAATGAAGCAATCCGGCGGTTCCGAAAACTGGGGTGAGGGGAAGGTAATCTAGAGTGGTTGGAGGGGCATAGTTGAGGGGTTTCCTACCTCTTAAGAGTTCATAAGGTGTTTTTCCTAAAATGGCTCTAATTAGGATTCAGTTGGCAATGTATGTTGAAGTGTCTACTGCGTTACACCAAAACTTTTGTGGTAACGATTGCTCATTCAACATACTCCTACTCATTTCTTGAAGTGTCCTATTTTTCCTTTCAACCATGCTATTTGATTGAGGAGTGCGTAGAGCTGAGAAGTTATGTGTAATACCATTGGCATTACAAAACTCTCCAAATTGCACCTCATTATCAAATTCCTTACCGTGTTTGGTTCTTATTGACACTATTGTACATCCTAATTGGTTTTGAATTTTCTTACTAAATATTTTGAATTGATCGAAAGCTTCGGTTTTATCCTTAAGGAATCTAGTCTAATTATACCTAGAGTATTCATCTACTATGACTAAGGTGTAGTGGTTTCCTCCGTAACTCCATACGGCGTATGGACCGAAGAGATCCATATGAAGGAGTTCTAAGCATCTAGTCGTTGAGACTATATTCTTAGCCTTATGACTAGCGTAAGCTTGCTTTCCAATTTTGTAAACATCATAGAAGTGTTGATCAAACTTAAACTTAGGTAAGTTTCTAACTAATTACTTAGATGCTAACGATTGAATGAGACACATATTTAAGTGACCTAATCTCCTATGCCATAACGTGGAGTTTTCATCAATCGTTGCTAGACAAATTTTGTCTTTAGGCTTATTTCCTAATTTCATTACATATAAGCCTTTCTTCCTAATACCTCTACCTATGACCTTACCATCCTTAGTATTTCACTATCATGTTCAGAAAAAGTTACTCTACACTTATTATCACATATTTGTCCTATACTTAACAAGTTAAATCTTACGTTATCTACATGCTCTACATTATCTATTTTGAGAGAGTCATTCAAAATCGTACCTTTTCCAATTATGTTACCGCGAAGATTACTACCAAAAATAACATTACCTCTGTTGTATGCCTTGTAGCTTGAGAAGGGCTTTCGATTACCCGTCATGTGTTTGGAGCATCTACTATCCTTTATCCACTCATCGGGTTCCAAGTCGACTCCAATGCATATCTATTTATATAAGGCAACACCTCAAACATTTTGTCCCCAATATCTCATGGGTCAAAAGTTGTTAGTGCTAAACATCCCTTGTATTTGATGCAATTGGTTGAGATGTGGAAATGGAAGAAACATTTCCCATGGCATGTAACTTTGACGTGGGAAGTTGTTCCAAGTTACAGGAAAACCACGAGGTTGATTTTGTCGACCAATGTTTCTTTTTGGTTGCGGTGTTTTATAGACGATGATAATTATTTATTACTCTTGTGATTTCTAGATGGTGGAGTTTTTTTTATCTAAAAATTTGGTTTTTGAAAAATCCAAACTTTGGGTTTGATAATGGCTTATAAATTGCTTAACTATCATTATTCACTAGCAACGGGAACTCTTACATTGTTACTATTATGTGTTTTGGGTCCTAGACCCAAATAGATTTTTGAAAAGGACATATTTTCTCAGAATCCAGGTTTTTACCAAACATAGTGGCGGTCTCAAATAATGTTTTTTGGGGGCCAGCCTGGACACAATTGGGGCCGGCCCACGCCCATATTTATGGGACCTCCATCAGGGGACACCTTTTTCTGAGCTTTCATAAATTTTATTTCCTTAGTTCCACTAGATGATGCTTTAAATGAATTAAACCCTAAACCTAACTTTTCACCAGAGGGTTTTTGATTATTTAACATTTCATTTAAGCAATGTGTGCTCTTTTCAAACTTGGTTAGTTTAAGAGCTTCCTCTTTAAGCTTTTCATTTTCAATTTTAAGCATATGACATTTTACACATTCAAGATCAACTTCTTTGTTTTTCTCGAGTGTAGACACTTTTTCTTTTAGAATACTAATTTCTTTTTCTAAGCTATCTCTAGTGGCTTTTAGTCTTTTATTTTTAGTGATTATCTTTAGACTCATTTTGCACAGTTTATCATATTCGTTATCTAATACTAAATCATCTATTGACGAGTTTTCATCACTAAAGTAAGAGGATTCGGAACATACCTCACTTGATGCTTGAGCTACTAGACATGTTTCGTTATTGACTTTCTCATCATCTTCTTCACCGCTATCGCTCCAAGAACCTCCGACAAATGCTCTTTGGTTCTTGTCTTTCGGTGGTTTTGGACATTCTCCAATAAGATGATTCGGGTCGCCGCATCTAAAGCATTTTCTATCACTCTTACCGTTTTTGTCGTCTCGGCTTCTTTGGAACGTCTTTTTGTCGTTCCGAGGTTGTCTCACGAATCTACCTCTTCTCTTGAAGAACTTCTTAAAGTCTCTTACCGCCATGGCGTATTCTTCGTCTTCACTTCCGGAAGTCGAACACTCTTCATCACTAGATTCTTTCTTAGCCTTTAAAGCAAGAGATTTCCTTTCAACTTTTGCTTTGACTATTTCAGAATCTTTCTTGATGATCATTTCGTGAACTTTGAGGTTCCCGATAAGTTCATCAAGAGATAGTGATGTTAAGTCTTTCGACTCTTCAATTGCCGTGACCTTTGCTCTCCATTTAGGATGTAGAGCCCTAAGAAATTTCCTAACATAGTTCTTGCTAGAATAACCTTCATCAAGAGCTTTTAAACTAGTAATAATAGTATTAAATCTAGCAAAAGCACTATCTATAGATTCGTCTTCGGAAATGACGAATTGTTCATATTGTTAAACCAAAAGGTCGATCTTATTATCTTTGACTTGACTATTACCTTGGTGGGTGATTAACAATGTTTTCCAAATTTCTTTTGCCGTATTACACATGAAAATTCTTTCATATTCTTTTCTAGGCAAAGCATTATAAATAACCATTTTAGCTTCGTTATTTTTCGCAAGTTTCTTTTTAAGATCATCACTTTGTTTTTCGAAAGGGATAACCTCATCTAATTTGGTTTCGGATTTTGTTAGAATGGTTGATAAAATCACTGTTGTAATAACATGCCAAAGTCTAGATCTTATTATTTAACATATGTCTCAAATCAATTTTTCCAATAAATAAAACTAACACTTTCCAATATTTGGTGTCTTTGCATAGAATTGGCCCTTATAGATTGATTTGTTCCGAATTCAGTAGAATCGATGCAAGCATTAAAATACAATATAATTTTAAAAATACTTGAGTTTCACCTATCTCTGTACCAATATGTGGTGAAACTCGAAGGTCCAAGCAGTGGTTCAATTCATAGAATCAGCTATTAGATGGTGATGACGCGTATTTTTTTGAATTTGTTAGATGAGTTTGTGGATTGTTAAGTTTGAGATCAAGTCTCATTCTTTCAATGAAAATAATGAGAAAAGAAATTGAGGCACATTTTGTTACTTTGTTTTGTTGTGATGGCTGCTGAAAAATCATTTTAATATAGTGGAAAAGAGGTATGAGTTTATCAAGTAAGATAACATAAAATTAGAAACGTTTAAAAGAAGTGAAGCAAGCTTATCTTTGCACATGATAACATGTTCTTTTAACGTGAATAAAATTTCATGAATGCTGTATTGTGCAGTGCTTAGAACAGAAACATTTGCTGCTTAAGACGTTTTTGTCGATGGAGCAAAGTGGGACTATATTTAGGCTTTTCGAAAGTAAGACAGCCAAGAATGGTATAGAAAGTGACTATTTTCGCAAAGATGGCAACTACAACGATTCCACTAACGACATGCAAAGATGTCCTTTATAGATTCTAAGCGACTATATGTAGTTTTTTCTTATGGTTTTTTTTAAAACCTAAATTTATTGTTTGTTTTATATTTTTAACGTGATGTTATTGAGCTTTGTACTCTATCTATTATTTCAAATGAATTCTTGGAGATGTGATATTTTCTTTTCAAATGCTTATGGTGCATATAAAGGAATTTGAATGCGTGTATGCAAGTGTTTACGGATGAACTTAGATACACATGTATATGTATGGAAAAAAATTTGCCAATCACTTTGTCAATTATATGATTTTTCGTTCATAACTATATACGTCTTAAAATCGTGTATATCATACGCCTTATTCCATCATCTATTATTTCAAATGAATTTTTAGAGCTAGCCGCTATCGGGCGGGCCTTTAAACTAGTGCTTTATAATATAGTAAGTATAGACTTAAGATATTTTATTTTTAGAAAGTCTTAAAAATTCAGACTTTTAAACTTACTTGTTATGTGACATGTGTCACTTCTTAATTAAAAAATTACGTTTATTTTTAAATTAAAATATCTTTTTATCTATTTTTTGTGAGTTAATTTCACCATATTTTTTAAAATTTTGTGCTCTTTAATTCAACATCCATTTTCATATATTTTTATGAATTTTTAGTTTTTATTTATTTTTAGTGTCGTCAAAACCGCTGCTTTACGCGGATACAATGCTAGTTTAGATAATTAAATCATTTTGGTAACAAGTTACCTTATATTAGCCGTTTACCTCTTCAAAAGTATCCCCAATTATTTGTCATGTCATCTAACACATTGTTGCAACGTGCAACTCATTCTTATGAAAAAAAAAGATTGTTAAAATAAATTACAAAAATGAGGTCGAAGTAAGGTGTCGGATGATATAATGCATATTTAGACAATTTTAAAACGATAACTACTTAATATGAGGCACTGCATTATCAAATTGATTGTCTCACAAAAATTTAATTGCTCATTTAACAAATTTTGATTGTGCATTAATTCGGTTAGCAAATTTTAATAATGAAGTAACTAAAAAGAAAAAAATCATAATAATAATAAATTAACTCAAGTGAATATAGAAACTACGAGTAATTATATAACTATACAATAGGCAGGATATTCGACCCGCAAAGCATCGGGTTCATTATTATAAAAAATGTCATTAGCAGCAATTAGAAATCCTTACTAAATTATATATTTAACATCTAATTTTAGCAACGAAATCAAAAGAGCGGTGTGGGATTGTGGTACAAATAAATCTCCTGGTCCCGATGGTTTCACGTTCGAATTCTTTCGTAGATATAGGAAATTTCTTGAGAATGGTGTTTCAGTTGCCGTCATGGATTTCTTATCTTCAGGTACATTTCCTGAATGTAACTCTTGTTTTATTGCCTTAATTTCAAAGACCCAGAATGCAAAAACCGTTAAAGATTTTCGTCTGATCAGCTTAATTGGAAGTATGTATAAAATCATAACAAAGATCTTGGCTAACAGATTAAGTTTTATCATAGCTGATCTTATTAGTGATGTTCAATAAGCTTTTGTTTCTAATCGCCAAATCCTAGATGGTCCGGTTATTCTTAATGAGCTTCTCTCGTGGTGTAAGTACAAGAAGTTTAAAGCTATCGTTTTCAAGGTGGACTTTGAAAAGGCTTTCGGCTTGATAAAGTAAGATTATTTAGATGATGTTTTAAAGAAGTTTGGTTTTGATGACAAATGGTATGGGTGGATAAACGGTTGCCTCAAGTTCGCAAAGGGATCGGTTTTAGTCAACGGAAGTCCTACTCCGGAGTTTCAATTCCACAAAGGTCTAAAACAAGGAGACCCACTTTCTCCCTTTCTTTTCATCTTAATAATGGAAAGTTTACACTTGTCTTTCAAACGAGTTATGAATGTAGGGCTGTTCACGGGTATTCCTTTGGATAATTCATTGACAATTTGTCATCTTTTCTAAGCGGATGATGCAATCTTTGTTGGAAAAGGATACTTCGAATATAAAGATTATCTTAAAAGTCTTAAAATGTTTTCACATGGCGTCGGGTCTTAAAATCAACATCAATAAGAGTAAACTTATGAGGTTCGGCGTTCATTCAGAAGACGTGAAAATTGTAGCTAGATATATAGGTTGTGCGACTTTTTCTACTCATTTTTCTCATCTTGGAGTCAAGGTAGGTGGTATGATGTCAAGAATTAATTCTTGGGATGATGTGGTTTCCAAAGTGATCTCTCGGCTTTCAAAATGGAAACTTAAAACACTTTCCGTAGGAGGCGGCTCACTTTAATTAAATCGGTATTAAGCTCTATCTCTTTATATCAAATGTCTACCTTTAAAGTTTCTAAAGAAGTATTAAATACTTTGGAGTTGATTAGAAGAAATTTCTTCAATGGGATAGAAGGGAAGGACAGAAAAATGACATGCATAAGTTGGAAAAAAGTCTTAGCTTCCAAGAAATATGACGGACTTGGTGTTTCCAGCTTTTTCGCCTTTAACCGTGCTCTTCTTTTTAAATGGATGTGGCGTTTTTTTATCTCAAAGTTCTACTATGTGGACTAGGACCATTAAAGCTATCCATGGCGAAAAGGGAGCTATTGAGTCTCTTGATCCCAGTCCTAGACGATCTCCTTGGCTCGAAATTGTTCGCGAGATTACTATTCTTCGTTTGAAAGGTATTGATCTTTTGTTCCTTATTCGTAAAAAAATAGGTAACGGGGAAGACACCTTATTTTGGGAGGATATTTGGGTCGATGGGATTACTTTGAAACATCAATACCCGCGTCTTTATGCTTTGGAATTGACTAATTAAATCACTGTAGCTGAAAAGTTGAATCACTCTTCTTTGGTTTGGTCTTATCGCCGTGCCCCAAGAGGAGGCATTGAGGAGGAGCAGCGATGCATTCTTCTTTCTCGTACAGGTGGTGTAATTCTTCCAAACATGCTTGATCGTTGGGTTTGGTCGTTAGAAGCTTCATGAGAGTTTTCGGTTAAATCGGTTCGTAGTCTTATTAACGATACTCTTTTGCCAAAAGAGGATGTTCATACAAGATGGGTGAAAATTGTTCCTATTAAGATTCACATTTTTTGCTTGGAGAGTTCGATTGGATAAATTGCCTACCCGACTGAATCTCTCTCTTAGAGGAGTAGAGATTTCCTCTATCATGTGTCCTCTTTGCAACTCCTCAGTGGAACCCGCTTCTTACCTTTTCTTTTCGTGCCATATGGCTCGTCTTATATGGAGGAAAGTCTTGCGATGGTAGGAACTTGAAGACAATGTGATTGACTCTTATGATGAATGACTTCTTTGGTTGAAAAACATTCGCTTGTCAAAGCGGTTGAAATATATTTTTGAAGGTGTTTGTTATGTGAAATGGTGGCTAATCTGGTGGTTTAGAAATCAAGTCCTTTTCGGCGATACACATCCTCCAAGAAATATGTTTTTTGATGACTTAGTTAATTTATCTTTTCAATGGTGTTCTAGTCGTTGTACCTCTAAACTTAATTGGGTAATTTGGATGAAAAAACCCAAGTTACTCTAGCTTGTAATATTTTCTAGTTCATTGCTAGTTTTTATTACTAAATTCACCGTTAAAAAAAACATAATCTTTTTAGAAAAAGGAAAAAAAAGGATAAAATTATAAAATATAAAGAAGATTTTTTCCCAAAGGGGTAGGTCACCGACGCATTTTTTTCTTTTTCAAAGTGAAAATTTGACTTCCGAATTAAAAAAGTGATCAAAGTATGCGTTCTATTAAAATTGAAAGTTATGGGGGACATTATTAACTGTGGAGAACTCGGAGGAAGATCACTTGCATAGCAAAAGACTTTGTGTTTATATGAAGGGCATGTCTAATATTTTTGAGTCATTCAAAATCACCTATCAAGGCAAGGCATATTGGGTGTGTGCTAAAGAGATTCCAGGCTGGACTTCGGATTTTGATGAACATAATGACGAGGACAGTGACTCTGATGATGAGCAATTTAAAGGAGTTTTTAAGGAAGATATCGATGGGAGTGATGAGGAGGTGCAAGGGGAAAACGATGTTAGTGTGGTTCCTGATACAGTGGTTGAGGAGACCAACCCTAAATCTATAGATGGTGATGGTTCCAGTGATCAAATTGAAAAACAATCAGCGGACCCGTTTAATATTTATTCTTTGCTTAATAATAATAAATTAAAGGAAAATAAGGAGTCGAACACTAACGAAAGCTTGAAGTATCCTCCCGGTTTCACGCCAAGTGAGGATGTTGAAGCCAACGGTTAGATGGATAAAAAGAGGATGAGTTTTGATTGTGAAAAAAGTAATGAAAGAAATGTTTCTGATGAAATGAATTCTAACGTGAGGTATAATAGGACTAAAAAAGAAGGCATGGAATATGTGAGCTCGGGACATTTTAAAAAAAGTGAATTACCTCGGACAGGTGGGTCTTTATTAACGGTGATGGAGGAATTGATTAAGGTGGGTCAAACTATGGGTTATAATATGGAAGGATGTACGAAGAATATTGAAGAGATCATCGAGTCGCAAGGAGTGGATGGAATTTTACGATGTATATGTAGTCTTTAAACATACAAGGCCTTAACCCTAGAGCTAAAAAAGATTGGGTAAAGGAGTTATGTGTCTCAAATAAGGTGACTTTTCTTACTTTGCAAGAAACTAAAATGGAGTCCATTACGTTGTTTGATATTAAGAAATGTTAGGGTAATTTTATGTTTGACTTTGTGCATAGTGATTCTGTTGGTAATTCAGGTGGGATTCTATGTGTTTGGGATCCTAACTCGTTTAAGAAATTAAATACAATGATATCAGATTATTTTGTTATGATCCGAGGCAATTGGGTTAATAATGGCAAATTGCTTCTTATTATTTCGGTATATGCCCCGCAAGAGTTTTCAGAAAAGAAATTGCCATGGGATTATTTGGGTCAAGTGATAGCAAATTGGAAAGGTTAGGTGATTATTATGGGTGATTTTAACGAGGTTCGTAATAAAAACGAAAGATTTGGATCGATTTTTCATGTGCGAGGGGCGGATGCTTTTAATACTTTTATCTCTATGGTGAATTTAGAAGAGATCCCCCTTGGAGGATGTTCTTTTACGTGGTGTCACAGATCCGCTTCAAAGATGAGTAAACTTGATAGATTCCTTATGTCTGAAAGTTTATTGAGAGAATGCCCTAATTTCTCAGCCATCACTTTGGATAGATACCTTTCGGATCATCATCTTATATTGTTGCGAGAATTGGCGCATGATTATGGGCCTATTCCATTTCGGTTTTTTCACTATTGGTTAGAAGTGGAGGGTTTTGAAAATTTTGTTAATGAGGTTTGGCATGAAGCTCCAATGGTTATGTCTAATGCTATGATAAATCTTATGAATAAGTTGAAATATCTTAAAAATAAGATCCGCGTTTGGAACGGTATGTGACAATGTTCTAAAAATAGAAAAAAAAAATTGAAGCAGGAGCTTACTGATTTGGAGATGGCTATTGACAAAGGAGATGTTTCGGCTGATTTTATGTACAAACGTATGGAGTTTGTCAAATCGATTCAAGAGATGGACAAATTGAACGCAATGGAGGCGACTCAAAAAGCCAAGATTAAATGGGCGATTGAAGGTGACGAGAATTCAAAATATTACCATTAAATTTTAAACAAGAAAAGAAATCAACTTGCTATTCGTGGTGTTCTGATGGAAGGAAATTAGGTGGAAAGTCCAAGTGTGGTAAAAAATGAGTTCTTATTTCATTTCAAGAAACGTTTCGAGAAACCTTAAAAAGTGCGGCCTATTCTTAACATGGTGTTCCCTCATCAGCTTAACTCGACACAAAAACTAGATTTGGAAGTTGAGGTGTCAAAAGAAGAGATTAAAAAAGCAGTTTTGGATTGTGGTATTGATAAATCCCTGGGGCCGAACGGATTCATATTTGGTTTTTATAGACGGTTTTGGGATTTAATTGAACAAGATGTGGTGTCGGCGGTGAAATGTTTTTTTCAAGCTGGTCAGTTTGGGATATTGTTGGTCATGATAAAATTCCCCGGGGTCATCAGGTCAGGTCGTTTCAAATATTGGGTTTTTTATAGACGGCTTTTGGGTTTAATTGAACAAGATGTGGTTGTCAGGCCGTTGGTTGCTGTAAATGTTATTTTTTGCCGTCCAATTCCCAAGGAGGTTAATAAATCCTTCTTAGCCTCGTTGTTTCCGGATGATTCCCTCGATGCCGAGGTAAATGGTGATGTGATTTAGATAGTTTAGAATCGTTTGGGGTGTGTGAAAAAAAAAATTAATTAGCGGGGGAGTGGGGGAAATTTAACTTGGGGGGTGGGAAATTAATGGTTGTGATTTGTTTTTTTATTTTTTCTTTTTTTTTTTTCAAACCTATTTTGAAATTTTTTTTTGTTTTTTTTTTTTTTTTTTTTTTGGTTTTTTTATTTTTTATTACAATAAATATAAATAAAATTGCTTATTATTTTTGGCTAATCGGTGCTACGTGTGTGAAGGTGTTGGGCGTTTTTTGGTTACGATGTGCTAATCGGCTGTTATTAGGATAGATCAAAATCTACTTGACGGTCCCTGTTTATCCTTAATGAGATATTTCCAGTTAGGCTGTAAGGCTGAAGAAAAAAACATATTCGTTTATTTTAAGATTGATTTTCGAAAGAAGGCGTATGATTCGCTTCGTTTGGGATTATCCTTGAGGATTTTGGTCTTCTAAAGAAAATTTGGTTTTAGGTGGTGAATGCGTTAAGTGGTGGGATTCTATGCAAGTGTCGTCTGATCGATCTGTTGGGTTAGGTTTTAGTGATATGGAAGTCCTACGGGAGAGGGAATTTTTAATTTCTTTTCAGGGGCCCTTAATCAAGGTGACTCCTCTATCCACAAACCCCCACCCCCAAACCACAAAAACCAAAAGTTTCTTTTCAACTTTTCGGTTTTATGTGAAAGCCGTCATCTTTCGTTTAAAAGATGGTGTGGACAGCGTATTGGGGGCAATGTTTAATTGGTATTGTTTCTATGCAATTATCTCATATGTTTTATGCGGACGACGCGGTGTTTATGGGTCAATGGAGTGCTAAGAATATTGATACGATCTATTTATGTGTTGACTGTGACTTTCCAAACGGGCTTCAGGGCTTCATATTGATTAAACTAAGAGCAGAGGTAATGAGGATTAGCAGTGAGTGTAAGATAGAGTTCGCGGGTGCAAGCATCAACTAGTTTAGGTGGCGGAGTTCTTAGGGCTCCTTTTACTTACCTGCGTTCGATTCAGTGGGAGGGACGAGTAGCATGTTCTCAGGATTCTAATCTTGGGATGAGATTATTGGGTAAAATGGCAGCGTCGGCTTTCGAATATGGAAGATGGGTGAAATGTAAACGCTTATATCGGATAGGTGGTGGTAGATTAAACTTCTAAAAGGCTGGTTTTAGGATATATGCGATTTACCATTATTGTCAATTTTCAAGGTCTGCCCATGTTAAGTCCTTATCGCCATGTGAGTCTATCCGCGTGTCAATCTTTTTTTAATGGATATCGTGCTGACTTAGCAAAAAGGCGTTAAGGGTTTAAAATGGGAGTTGCAGTAGTAAGTGTTGTCTTCCAATGAGAAAGGTGCCGGCATCTTGGCAGTTTTCTAGTTTAGTATGCGTTAAATAGTGCTCTTATGTCTTAAATGGGTTTGGCGGTTAACAAACTCAAAAAGGTTCTTTATGGGCTAAGTGTGTTATTAAAGCTATTCACGGCGTTAGATGCGGAAGTATTGGTTAGTGGTTCGAAGAATATGAGTCATAAGTCCATTTGGCGTGTTCATTAGTCAGGAGGATGGAGGGCTTTTCATGAGCCTAAGGTATTGATGTCTGTTCAGTTTTTGCAATATGACAGAAAATGTTAGGCAAGGGCGGTGGGATACGTCCTTTTTGGGTGTGGTTGTGTGGAGTGGAAGACCACGATCGTTGAAAACAAAGCTTCCATTGTATATGCGTTGGAGTTAAACAAGAAGATAAGATGTGGCTTACTAAAAGCTCTCGCTTGAAAGCTTGATAATTCTTTTTTGTCGTGCTTTACCCAATTAGAAGCGGAGTGGTGCTATCTATGTATGTTTGGACTGATGGTTAATATTTGATGGTGTGGTACTTAGGTGTGAGATGCTGATAGGTGAGGTATTTGGTCCCTTTGATGGTAGGGTAGGGCATTGTAACGACACATATCTGTTGAGGTAGAGTCGTCGTTAGATTGATAGGTAATTGGATGATATTATACTTGGTTTGTGGCCCTACTCAAACTTGGGTTCCTAAAAGCTATGTGGTGCCAATTATTGGTTTAAGTTAATATGCTTGGAAGTGTGTTTGGATTGTTTGCATACTCGTCTTTATTATCCCGTTGAGGGTATAGATAATTCGTTATTCTATCGTCCCCATCTGTGATAGTTGTGTGACGGATGTGCAAGTCGTCGAAGACATTTGTTCTTCGTGTGTCATTTTGCCAAAGATATCTTTTCGTAATGATTTGCGATTGTGGAATGTGAATCTTCTTGGATCTGTATTCGTTTCGATTGAATTCGGACTTCTTGGATTGATACTCTTAGGATGTCTAGTAAAAAGCATAAAAGGTTTGTATGCTGCAAAGGGGCTGTTTGGGGTCGTGGTAGAGGGTTTATCTGGGTAGGTCTTCTTTCCGTAAAACAAGTGTGTTTTTGGCGCGGAATTCTCCCTTTAGGTGGAAATTTCTTTTGACGACGTTACTTTTGATATTCTTATTTATTCGGAGTGTTTTAGATATGTAATGTGTGTTTTGTTGGGTTGTGATTGGTTAAAATACACCTATCTTGTGCTTTGTTATTTACTCTAGCTCCCTTGCCCTTGTGTCTACTTATAAATGCCGTTTAAATAAAACGTTATGCGTTCTTAGTTTAAAATGAATGTTATATAATACTATCACAACGTTCTCATGTTTTACTAAAGTTTTTAGGGGGTTTATGTGGTTTGCCTGTTTTTTGTTCAAGAACAAGGTATAATTGTAACGGCGTTGCATGCGTGACGTCTCTATTTTTTTGTTCATTTTATTTTTTTTTTTGATTTAGCAGTAGGGCGGTTTTTAGAGTGCTTATGAGCCGACGGGGATCATTCCACGCGTTTATTACTTGCGGCAGCCGAGGGGGTTTGAGTTTTTGACGATTTGTTACATAGTCTATCTAGCGAGTTGCCGCGGCGGCATTAATTTTTCGATCGAATTTGTTTCAAATGAATGTCTGAGTGGAAATGTGTCCTTGACCGTTTATTGGACTCGTTTTTGTTCGCCCTATTTGAAGTTCTTTCAAGGGTATTTTTTAAATCTCTGAATGAAAGTAGTAAATAGCTTAAATGCTTGAGAGTACAGTTTTGATCAAAAAATAAAATTAACTTCGGGCAAATAGGGCATTTTTTTTTTCCTATTTGGGCACCTTTTGGGTGTGTGGTTATTAGTTGTTGCCACAAATAACTCCGGGATATAACGATGAAACGTCGTCTGTTTTTTTAGTCCTCTTTTGTGATTATATGACATTTTAAACCGCGCGTTTGCGGCAGAGGGAGGCTCGGTTTTTAGTTTTTGTGGAATCTTCGTGAGGGGTTATAGCCATTTTTTTCACTTATTTTTTTTTTTGGGCAGGGGGGGAGGGGTCGGTCGGTTTATTTATTAAACATTTTTTTTACATTTGAGGGGTGAATTTTTTTTACACCTTTTTTTACATTTGAAGTGTACAATGCATGAGTAAGTTATTTTTTGTATAAGTTAGTGTTTTGGGCCATTTGAAACGCTGTCGTTTCAAATAAGCTTTAATATATACATACTAACTTTAAGTTTCACAATCCCGCGCTCGAAGAAAGCAAGTTGTAGGAAATATTTAGAATCCTCATATTTGAAAAACTACGTGTATGTGGAAATATAATTGTATAAACATAGATTATATTTGATATAAAGGAAGTTAAGAACATAGAATATGGAGATAAATAAGACTCACCATGTAGAAATTTGAAAATTACAAAAAGTCAAAAATGAAAATTTTTTCTTACCTTCTGCGAAAAAAGAGATGCAGCAGAGGGTACAACAGTGGCCGCCTGAATGTTTCATTTCTATTTTGGACATGATATGGGCTGAGACACTTAGGCTAAGTAAAAAAGCAAAAAGCGGGTCTGCCTTAAACGACATCTTTTAAGGCCAATTTTGAGTATATATAATAAAATAAAATATAAGATCAACCAGAAAGACATTAACTACAAATTTAAAGTTATAAAATTAACACCGACTTCAAACCACCATAAACAATTTTACAACACATCCACCTACCCGATTACTTGACTTTTAAAGGTGACAACTTGGCTACTAGGCTTCGTACATGAGGGCCTAAAATATCATTTATG
>BQNB010015624.1:0-72935 GCA_026074375.1 Tanacetum coccineum
GGTAGGGATGGGAAAGATATAGCAGTGTGGCATGACAAGTGGTGCAGTCATGGTCCAATTGACTGTATATGAAGCTAGAATTGCTAATGAAGCAAGAATTGCTGATATGATTAACAATGGTAAGTGGAAGTGGCCTAGAGCAGTGGCGGAGCCAGGAAATTAGGCCGCGGGGGGCAATTTTTTTTCTCAACGATAGAAAATTACATAAGAAAACTTTAACAAAACGCATGGGCAGACCCAAAACCCCCTTAGTCCGCCCTAACGCATTAGGACTTTCGAATGAGCATCAAAATGAGGCATACTAACAGTTAAATGACTTTGTATACAAGTTTTACTCAATTGTCAATACTCAATAGTATGAAATTCTTGGGCTACAATAGGCGTGTAGCTCTTTTTAAATAGATTATCAGAAAATGGATTTATTATTCTTGCAAAAGAGAATGAAAAATAAACAACTAAATAACTAGTATTTCACATATCTCTAGGTATGATGCTTCATATCTCAACACATATTCAAAAGCAGTTTCATCTTCCATCATCTTATTCCTTCATCTTCATGGTTTTCAACTTAAAAAACTCCAACTAAAACGTTCATTAAACCAGTAATTTCTTCTCTTTTTCCCGATCATCTTTTGCGTTGAGGGCATTTTCAGTTTCAGTCGAGGGCACTATGATTAAAATTCAGAAATTAACATTAAAATATGTGATTATTGAAGCAGCCATTAGGGGCAGTTGCCCCCACTATGTTGTACATGGCTCCGCCCCTGGCCTAGAGAGTGGGAGGAACTATTTCCTGAGTTTCAACAAATTCCAATTCCTACTTTAAATGATTAAATGAAAGATACAGTGTGTTGGGTTGATGGTGATAATATTGAAGTAAAATTTGCTACTAATTAAGACATGTCAGTTTGAGAAAGAATAGGCCTAAAGTTGGTTGGGATCATGTTGTTTGGTTTTCACAATACAATCCCAGGCAAGCATTTATACTATGGTTGGCCATTCATGGAAAAATGATAACTCAAGATAGGACAATGAAATGGCAAAATGGAGCTGACCTCAAATGCTCCTTGTGTAAAACCTCACAGGTATGGAATAAGGAAAAAGTTAAAGGTTGATTGAATAGTGCTAATAATTCACTGCAAAGAGTGGTGGATTGTCTTTCTGTCAAACCTTTTAAAAACAATATATGATGTTTGCTAAAAAGATAAATAACATCTTTTGTAGTATACTACATATGACTCGAAGGTTGTGTAGAATCATAGATGAAAATGTTGGTGGAATGTTAAGTAGTTTGAAAGTTAAGAACTCAGCTGCAGTTCTATTAGTTTTTGGGATTTAATAATCAGTTAACCAATTATCACTACGAGTACGCAGCGGACATGGATCTAGTTTGGTTCATATAATTAACACACAATAAATAAACAAATTAAGGAACATGAAAAGTAAATAGAATACATACCCTTGAAGTCAACAGCAAATGGTTATGAAACAAGTGACTAAGTGGTCACCTCTACGAGTGCTCACACAAACACGTAAACAAATACGTCCGGAATGCTAGCCGTGCTTCACGTATACCCAAACACCAAGTGTAATAGCTTAACTATGGATCAATACCAAAATAAGCCGAAAAACAGTTCTGTCCGATATCCTTTGTCACCCGAGAACCAAAACCCTTTGCTGTCCGATATCGGACGACACTACGTCCGATCTGTGTTTCTCTTTTGTCCGAGAACGACCAGAAGACAACCACAAAGAATTCCAACGCTCGTCACGCCTTGTCAAGCCATATACCAGATAACCAGAAGCTGTTATATCACAAGGGGAATCACAAACACTTGTATATGTAATCAGGAAGATCACAAGTGATTAATTAAACACTATGAACCCTAATTAGGGTTTATAGATTCGGTTGGACTAAGGAGAGGGGAAGAGCTTAATTGTAACTAATTTTGGAGTATCTGTGATGTATATTTTCGTGTGTTTTGAGCTAGGGATAGGGAGTATATATAGTCTCTTTACCCTAGTCTCATGGTAAGGTATAAACCATGAGTTTAATCCTTATCACAACACTCTAACCCTTATCACAAGCTTCCCACTCTTATCACCTAGATACAATGAACCAAGACACTCACTAGAACATTCTCTATGGCCGGCCACCTCACAAAGACAGCCACGGGTTCTTGTCTTAATCATTTTTGTCCAAACGGTTTATATTAGAAACGTATACGTGAAGATTAAACGCATTCTATGTGTTTAACGTGTGTGCCCCCAATAGGCTCACACACTTCTAGTCGTGACCGAGCTAGTCCAACTCACATAATCCAACATTCTGTTGTGGCTAACCCCCGCTACGTATATTATGGGAAGTTGTGTGCTTTGGTAATCGCAAAGAGAGACTGCTATTTGTTTAAAGATATTAAGCTGTTATTGAAGTTGTTTTTATCGTTTTTGCTTAAAGTAATTACTTGCATTGTCCTTATGGAAATGATGTTTGCTTATTCTAGCCGAAACCTGTTTCTTGTTAGCTTATTGCAGCTTCAGTCGGTTTTTATGAGATGAAAATGATGGTCATATCGATTGTAAGAGGCTGTGATGATTTTACTAGGCTTGACAAAGGTGAGATTATCCGCAGCTTGGCGGGGCAACTTATCATGTTTACAGCCACGGCGGATGTATCTTTTTCTTTCGATTGTTTCCCTATCTGAGCCCCATATCCAATGATACTCACACTTCTTACAGTATGCGTTGCTGATGCATACAACATGCTTTGATGATGCGTGAGTGCATTTTATGATGTTGTATCATCAAAACCTTACATTATAATTATAAAACCTTACATTTATAGCGAGTGCTCGGGTAAAAGCTTTTAATGCTACCCGCACGGCCCGCGACCTGAGTTCGTCCCACTCCCATTTGATGCAACCCGGCCTCATTACTTTATTCGACCCACTCGCATTTTGTGTTATATGGCAAGGCAGCACGACTACGTGTTTGGAGCCATGGCAATCGGGTACATTCTAATCCTGGTCCTTTGAAACATGTTCATCATTTATGCTTTCTATGTCGTGCAATATACTCCAAGCGATGATGATATTTGTCAGCTTTTTTTACCTTGGTAAGTGTAGTTTGCCGAAATCGGTATCTTAGCGGGGTGATCATATGGTTGCAGCCATGACGTTTTTCGGGTACCACTTCCATTGTGGCTGACCTGAGCTTGGTTTTACAGACTTTAGCTGTTGCCGGAAATGGTTTTACATCCATGATAAGAATTGATCACAGATAAGGATAAGAATTGATCCACACAAAAGTTAGCATTCATAAAAGTATGCAAAATTGATACTTCTGTAACTGTGTTGTTATTATTTACTCGGCTGCCTTTTCGAAATGCAATCATGCTTTAACTAAGGCTCAGGTTGATGACTTTTTTTCAATAAATTTGATTGCTTTGTATAGTTTAATTGTAATTTGAATTAAAAATGGTGTATATTCAGCTCACTTTAAAAGTAACAAAATGGACGGGCGGGGTGGGTGGGTCAGAATGGGTATAAAATGTGTCTGGGTCGACACAGGCAGGACTAGCCTTACCCATACACCTTACGTCATATATACTTAGCTCTTAAGGTACTTGGTTGTTCGCTTATGATATTGGGTATATGAATCGCGATAGCCACTTTGAAAACATACATCCAAACACTATTGAGTGCTACAGGAACATACCAGAAGCTCTTTTAGGGAAAACTGACCAAAATTTAGAGTAAATCTGGTGTGTACATCTGCGAGAAAATTTTACAAGGTAAGTTTGTTTGATTGACGGTTGTTGAAGTTATTGGTGATGCCTAAGTGTCTTTAACTTATACTAGAAACAATAATATAATATTAGTTTTCATGCATGTAGCTTAATGTAGGTGTTTCTTTTTTTAATATTACCCGTGATTAATTATACGACATTTAAATGGTTCTTTTTAAGTGCTTGAGTGGAAGCAAGAAATATATAAGCATCGATAACACATTAGGTCAACAAAAGTAATGTAAACAATGTACAATTCTTTTAATCCTTGGTTAATAAATTTTCTGTAAGTTCATCCCTTCCCGTATTGTTCAGTAGTATTTTGGCGATTTGGTTCCTAAAAAATTATGTTTGAAAACCATTGTTTAGTTTTTCACAAATGTGTTCGCTAGACGTATATTCATATTTATTCACGTGTCTTTTAATGGTTTGTGGTCACAGGATGTTCGTAGTATCCGGAACAACGACATAAGACATTCTTACGGTCCTTTGCAGACTCGTGCTAAGCATACTGAGCGCGCAAGATCAGTTGACGTTGCGACTCAAGGTGAGTAGTGGTGCATCACATTTTTATCAGTTTAATGTCTGACTTGATATACATTTATCTTTAACTCCATACTGCGCTTTTCTTTTATTCATTTAGATGTCATTATCGAGTGTCCCAATGTTTTTTTGGTCTTTTTTTAGAAATCCATTTAGAATGAAAGGTTAATATGTCTTTCGGACGTTTATATTAAATTTTACTCTAAAGGTTAGTATATCTTTCAGATGCTTATAATTATATCTTTGAGTCCCTTTTCGTATCCAATGCCTTTGTATGGCGAGGCTTCAACCCACAAGTATTACTTTGTGTACATGTCAGTTAAGTTGATTTTATAGGTTTCTATTCTACTCTATTTTTACATACCAAAATCACCATATGCTTTTGTATTTTACCAGTACAGTGCAGTGCAGTGCCTATAGATGATATCGATCTTCATCCAAGAGCAGAAGACTCAAAAATGTATCCATAGAGAGCGATTCTTCATACATGGGATGCATTTTTCATTCCTGAACGGTGGTAAGACTTTCTATTTAACGCACTACTCATTCCTAAACACGTACTGTATTAGAACATAAATACATAAAACTCATGTGTACGGGATACCTTGATATAGCTATGGAAGAAGCCATGGAAGAATTCAGAAGGTTTGAGGAGGAAATAGGGTGAGAGTGGAATAAGGAGTTGCAAGGTCTGTTGTCTTTGTTGAACAACAACCTGGCGCCACTGATATTATCAGGAACCCTGACATGATAGACTGCACCTGTGTAACACCCCCAAAATCAGACTTGCAGCGGAATGATAACAATGGGGTGTCACATCGTAGTACAACAAACAAGATATAGGAAACGACCTCAAAGAGACGTTTTTAAATAAGTAACCTTCGATGCATTATAAAATATCAGAGTTTTCACATTAGGTCACACATACTTGGTAAACTTCATAAGACTTCAACATGCATTTGTAACATAAAAGTTTTACTGTTTCAAAAGATGACTTAAGTTTTTAAAAGTTTAAGAGTGCATCAAATTTTAAGAAATCACATAATCCATCTTCATGATATCCCCGCAGCTCCCCTCCAGAATCACACCTTAGAACCTGAAATTAAACATGCTAAAAGTCAACACAAAGGTTGAGTGAATTCATAGGTTTATGAGTAAAAGGGTAGACCACAAGATTTAAGTAACGGTAGACTATGAAACATATTCAGTAGTCCAAAATAGGTATTATTGCACTAGACTCATGACATCGAAGCCGTATTCGTAATTCTTAGGGAATTGCACCCGAGTTCGTAATTATATGGGATTTGCACCAGTATTCGTAATTATAAGGGATTTGCACCAGAGTTCGTAATTATAAGGAATTTGAACCAGAGTTCGTAATTATAAGGGATTTGCACTCGTATTCGCGGCTCTTAGGCAATAGCATTCAAGCAATAATCTAGGTAGCATACAATTTAAAACACTTGTGTCCAAAGTAAAACAAGCATGTAATTTCACCCCGTAGAGTTTGTAAATACTCTTGCAACAAAATCCTGCCAGATTCAAGGTTTGTAAAAAAACAACTACTATCGCAGTCCTTTCAAAACGAAATTTACAAAAAAAAAATTCGCAACGACTCACATGATGATGAACTGATCCATCAATTATAGTCATTGTATATTATGTATAGAGCAACCAAACATGACAGCAAATGGAAAACAAATTATAAATATTACTTCGTGAAAGAAGATTCACATTTGAACATAATTCTCAAACATGTGGTGTCAAAGCTTTATCTCTTTTTCTGTTTTAAAAAAGCTTTATAGTTCTTGAAAAACAAGAATAGTCAGTGCTGCAACATGAAAGTTTCTAAGAAGAATTAGATACAAACACACTAACGTTTTCTTTAAGGAATCACACCTGAAATTTTGGTTTGGGGATTTTAATAATCACTAGAACTCTTCCGCTTATCTTAATAATCACTAGAACTTTGCCCTCTAATTTCAGTCGTAATATCCTTATGTCTATCATATTTTAATGCTCTTAAAGAGACATTTGCTTAAAATTAATCCGTACATAACCAATGTTGTGTCTGAGATGAAATCCCAACAACATTTGTTGGTACACCTTTAGCCTCTTATTTTTTTAAAATTTGATAATGCAGAAAGTTTCTATTCATAATACCTGTTTGTCAAAACTGCCTTTTATCGTTTTAGTGTTCAGAATACTAAACACGTTCAGGTAATTAATAGTAGTATTATTGTTGATGAGTGTAGGCGTGCGTCGTTTCCAGCTTACACATTTAGTTATTGTTTCTTGATGTGAGCTTATTATGTCTGTAGCTTCTTATGTATTTATGTTTTCGTCAGGTGTTTGGCGAGGCGTGACACCTACTTTTACGAATAGTGCTGACACGCCTTCCAGGGGTAGTCATGGTTCACAATTAAGTCGCAAACCTACAACCGACACTGGCAGTTCAGACAAGCAGCCAAATAAAAAACGTGGGATGGGATGGTCAGGTGGGTTTAATAATGGGTCAAAACAGGTTCAGACTGGTATGTCTTAGTTCAGGTCAAACTGGTCCAGATCAGTATGTGCCTAAATGACTATTGTACTAATTATGATGTACAAAAAAAGTCGCATTAGGGCAATCATCTAAATTTAGAATATAAAATAATTTAGGAGATTATAAGCATTCATAATTTGAGGTATATACTTTTTACCCAATCGCATTTTAACCCGGCTTTCCTTGAATATTAATAAGTAAATTGGTATATACGATACCTTTTTGTAGGCTTACTTGACGAAGGTTTCCCACGTTCTTGAATCTTTTTTTGCATAACTTTTTATGAAACTTGCAGGCTCAGGCTTACAAGTTCCAAGAATTGGGTGCAACGCAAAACAAGTCAACCGACACAACAGAAAATTTCAGGTCAAACTCAGCTGAGACCGAGTTCAAGGAACAAAACGGGAACACCGACTCTAGCAATGATGGAACAACTATAGATTCCAACTCAGCACAAAATGAGTCGACACAGACAGAGATAAAGCTGTAAATGCAAAGTAGAGACTCTACCAATAATAGTGAAAGTTCAGATGGGAACTCAGACCAAAGCATGACAACCCAGACGGAGTCTCAGGAACAAACTCAAAGTGCGGACAACAACAATGGATCAACTTCAAAGTCGAACACCACACAAAATGAGTCAGCCCAAGAGCAAACCCAAAGTACTGAATTGCTAATTTATCAGTGGGACAAACAAGAACTGAATTTGTAAGTCTGTATTGGGTAACAGCATAAACACAGGTTCGTCTCTCATTGGATCTCTACCACAACAAGTAGGAGCTAACCACATGGTGATTAAGCTAGCCGCAAATCTCCTTTCTACGGTGCTCAATCATCATTAAATCGTTCCCTATCCTACCGGAAGTCTTGGACAGGTACGGCAATTCTCTAAAGGTTGGTTGTTCTTATTTAATAGGCTCACTTTTGAGGAATATTTTTGAGCGTTAGTTGCTCTGTTTTTATATCGTGTTTTGCAATTATGTGATTCTTGGTACGTTGGATTATTCCTAATGTATAATGACTAAAATGGATAAACCAGTGTTTTGAGAATTTGATAAAGTTTGAAACTCTTAAAATGACACATGAAAACCGTGATGATTTTTTTGACTTTTTTAGAATTGAATAAGAATTTTTAATCCAACACCCGACCAGATGTAAGAAAACAAAGGAGGGGGAAAGGGGGGAAAGGGGGGGGGGTGTTAAACTCTAGCTTTTGGTTAAAATGTTTCAATTGCGTTCTCAACCACATTATCACCTTCATCTTTATACAAGCTAAACCCTCTTTTATTTTATTCTCATCGGCGTCACCGACTGTCATTTTATCAAGATTCCATCTTCGTATAATGAAACCAAGATTTGTAACATCAAGTAAATCATTTTATTTTAATGTTAAAAAAAGGATAAGACATTAGTGATGTTTGTGGGTTTCAGTTGTTGCATCGGATAATAGAATGTTTACGTCTCCTAAGGTTGCAAAGTCTTTTGATACTATAAATGAAGAGAAGATATAAAATTGGTATTATTATTATTATCTCTTTCTTTTTCACTTTTACTCTTACTGTCATTTACATTGTTTCATTTATATGTTTTTAAAAGGGTATTGGATGATATGATCATTTCTAACAAGGACTTAAGACCCGATTTTGATAAAGATAGATCTTATGCTCTTTATTACAGAAAACATGTTAACCCTGCACAAAATCGCTTTAGGCATAAAATGATATGATCATAATGCAGTGTTAGAGATTGCTTACGCCTTTTTAGAATTATATGTTCTTTTTATAGTCAAATAGGTAGGTTTTGCTTATTAAAACTACCATGCAACTCTTATTAGTATGCCTTAAAACTATACGAATATCCTTCTACACACAATTATAGCAGGTTCATGCTAGGTAATTACAGTGATTCAGTCTTTGCACATCACCCTTCTAATTTATTATATGCTTGAAAATCTAGAATAATGGAAGATATGATTATATGTGTATGCCAAGTAGTATTAGATTGGATAACTATTCATCTGAGTAATACGACTAAGGGTTGCGGTTATTATCAAGACATCTGGGTTGACACATACACAAATATTGAAAATTATATTAAAGCTTACCTTAGGTGGGCTAAATATTCATCAGGTTCTTTTCAGAAGTTACCAAGAATAAGATATGAGATGTGGAACTATGTTTCATTGCGTTCTTTTCTTCTTTGGTCTTCAAAGTGTCCTTGCAGTTTTTCAGTCAACACTAACCAATTATTACACGTCATATTGGTACTTAGAGGTTTTACGCGGCTGTGTGTTGCGACAGCTTTGCACGAATTCTCCCCTTTTGAATGCAGCCAAGAAATACACCAAAAAAGCTGTCGCCTTAAACTAAGTTGTGTAACTGTATTATTCCAAATACATAATTTCCTCCATTGTTATAAGTATATAAATATCAGCATCTCATTTTTGTCAATTCTCAAATTTCCTCAACGACAGACTAAATACGAAAATAGTCTTGGGTTATTGTTTTGTTCCAAAAAATAGTACCTCGGTTACCGTTCCGTTGCAAATAATTAACGCAAAATGGGTAACATCTACAACGATTGTCTTTCGATTGTTCGCGCGTGACAGCCCATTCATGATTGTATCATGCCTTTTATAACAAAGAACGCCTGATCAAGTCTTTTGTTATGCTCTGCAAATGTAATCATATATACCTGGCAAACTGTTTTATACAAACGCATGATGCTTTATTGTTTACTGAGTCATCGGTACATTGCACACTTTGGCCAACTTACATAAGAAAGACCGTCGTAACGAAGGCGGAAAACCGGAGCGCGGGTTAAAAACCTCGTTAAATACTTATTAATGATATAGAATTTAAAGGTTAGAGATGTGTATTTTTCGGTGACAAAAACAATGAATCATTTGTAGTCCTATATTCATTTTACGACACCACATTGAGTATTCAAACTTATAGATTAGTGTTATGTCACATGTGATATATCAAGTAAAATACTGAAATGAATAAAAAACAAAAAGCAAAAATTGTTCGTCGAGAGAATATGAAAGTGCCACTTTGTTGAAATATATTTATATGATCGTCACGATGGTGTAATGTAGGTCGGTTAACAGTTTACTATTTTTGAGATATGTAATTTAAAAAGAGAGGTGAAAGTGTTTAATTAAAAGTATTAATTAATTTTTTTTATTATAAAATTAGTTGTTAAAATTTATCCTCAATATGCAATAAAATAATACAATAGTATTGTCACGAAACTTAAGTAACGAGGATGTAACAAGCGTTCTGTCGCGGTGCGCGAGGGATTAACGCTGCAACGGACCGATAACCCAAAGGGTTATTTTCATAAACTGGTAAAAAAAATTTAAGTTAACGTTCGTTAAGTAACGACCGACCCCAAAGATTATTTTTGTAAATTGTTAAAAAAATTAAGCTAACGGTTGTTACTTAATAGCCGTTGAGTAACGACCGTTAGTATTATACATGGGCGGCTAAATGAGCCCGGTGGTTTGCGGGTCGGGTAAACCGACGGGTTTGGGTCGGTTTCTCGCTAATTATTAGTTTACTATAATTAATAAGTTTTTTTGAGATTTAAAGTTGCTTTACAAAGCTCGCGCTTACCGTCTTTCTTGTGGATTAACGTTCGGAACTTCGGATTAAACATAGACTTTTGAAATCATAAACTATCATCTAGTGTGAGAAGGGATTTGTGTTTGGTAAAAAAATTTTACTCCGTTTTATGTTGCCTTAAAATACAAAGTACAAACACGTGAATCTTAAGTGAATAAGACAATAACAAGAAGTTCTATTGTGGCTTTTACGGCCCAAACAAAAAATAGTGGCTTAAAGAAAGCTTAATGGGCCTTATAAAAGGCTCAAAAAACTAAGATTCTAAGTCATTTGTAAGCCTGTTCTGCTGTTCATATAATAAAGTTTGTTTAGTCCAAAAATAGTCTATTTAAACACCGTACATCCATGTCACATAAGTTTGCATACGTACATTCTTCCGTCATTAAAAATAAGCCATCATATATCTTCAATAACAAACGATGCAATTATTTCTCCGTTAAGTGCTACACATGCAATTATTTTCCATTAAGTTGCCATTTTGGCACATGTACATCCTTCGGTTAGTGAGCCACCATACATCCCTCAGTTATTTATGTCACCTACCATACATCTGTGAGAGCGAACGGTGCAATTAGCACGTGTAGCACTTAATGGATAAATGATTGCACCGTTCGTCCTTAGGGATGTATGGAGGGTTGTATATATGTCAACTTATTTGATAGGAAAGTATGATATTTAAACGGACAAATCAGACGAATGTTACTCTTTTTATCTACCTTTTTGTTGAAAGTCTAGACAAAAAGCTGAAAGACTCGGTATGAACACTCTTGTGATACTAGTAATAACTTTGATGAATTCTTCCGCTTGCGGATGGTTCATGAATTCATTTGTATATTTTATTGGAGGATAATGATTATTTACAAAGCATCCAAACAATATATCAATTAATTTTGAAAGGAAGCCAATCGAATATATCGACTAATATATTTTTGATAGTACGCTAGATATCATTATTGGAATATACATATGAGATTCATTATTTGAAATCAGATTAGTCGGGCTTAGGTCAATTTGGGTCTGCTCCGCTCATGTCGGGTCAACTCGGATTTGATCAACTCGAATATATGTAAAATGTTCACAAAATTGCTCATTTGTTCCAATTTTGATGATATTTATAAAAGTATATATTAAAAAATAACCTTATCAGAACGAGTCATTGTCAACACCTAAATCCTAATTCTAATAGTGAGATAACAAGGGTGATTGTCTGCGCGATGCTACGGGACGTTAATTTTTTTCTGTGTTGGTTTATTTTTTCGGTCTCATGTTTAATACTTTGTTTTTTTTCTTATATGGGCTTATTTGTTGGGCCTCGTGTTTAAAGGTTTGTTTTTTTTTTTTTTTGCTATTTGGGTTATTTTTTTTAATATAATTTTATGAGATTTGGGTAAATATGTGTTAAGCATGATTGCTGGCGCGTTGATGCGAGACGTTAATTTTTTTATTTTTTTTATTTTGTGCGGGTTTATTTTTCCGGTCTCATGTTTAATATTTTGTTTTTTTATATGGGCTTATGTGTTAGGCGTCATGTCGTGGGTATTTTTTTATCTGAATAAATCAGTACTTTTGTAATATTTTTTCCTATTTTGTGCCGAGCAATTTTTTTTACTGGGTACTGTAGCAACGCTGCCAAAAACGGCAGCGTTTTAACCCTATTATAGTATATAGAGTAATATATAATTGATGAGCACAATAGCACATCCTACTTGTCACTTGAGAGTTGAGAGTCCAAACCTTAACGGGCCACTGGATTTAATTGACAGGCCTGTTTTGATAAAAAAAAATTGAAATTAGAGAACTTATACTACATTACTACGATGAATAAATAACTTATGGGTGTGTTTAGCAACACGTAGCAGTTAGCAGTAGCAGTTGACAGTAGCTGTTTGCTAAAAAAAGTGTTTGGTAACATAGCAGTAGCAGTAATTATAAAGTGTAAAATTACGGAAAAGGGCATATACACATTTAAATAATAAACTAATTAAAGAAATAAGAAACTAATTAAGGGTATATGAGTAATTTTAAAACAAAACGCTCGAGCATTTGCTTGAAACGCTTTTTTAGCAAGCATTTCAATTTGAAGCAGTTGCATAAAATCCAAATTCTAATTGCTTTGTTGTCAAACAAGTTTTTTAACAAAACCGCTAACTGCTTGTCGCTTACCGCTTCAAAACGCTTGCAGTCAAACATGACCTATGTCGAAAAAGTCAAGGCTTTGAAACTTCAACTTATTGGTAGGAAATCAATACTCTATTAATGCATTAAGATGTGGTATTGAATGAGAGATAAATTATAAAAACACCAATAGTGGAATTTGTAATAACTTCACTTTGACTGTGATTCACTAGCTTGTGCAATATCCCAAAAATCTTGAAACCCAAGATTAGTAAGGATTTATCTATATATCTACATACTGTTAGCTACTCGTATTAAAAATAACTTAGACGTTGCTAATCAAAGTTTATGCAAATATTGTACACATTGGTTCATTATTATTATATATCTAAAGTATTTAATGCTTGACGTTTTAAGTAACATTAAACTATGTCACATTCGTATAATAACATCTATCTACATCTACATAAAAGCCAATAAACGAATCCATAAATTGACTAATGCAAAAATTGTTGAGTAGCTTGATACGTGTGGAATTCTGAATATATGCTTCATATATATCGTTGATTTAGGCAAACTAGTTTATAAATGTTTTAATTATTATAATAACGATAGAAGAAGACATTTCATGGAGAAGAGTTTGAATTTTCATTTTAGATTGTACGATTAATACAGTAATATAAAGCGAATTAATTAGGAGACATCTTAGTAGTTGGCTTTGATTAAAGAGAGTAATTTTCACCATTAAAGCATTAAATGTCGTCTTTATTATAATCATAAAAACGTGATTAATCCATTTAGCTGAAAGAAAATGGGGTTTAATTCTTTCCAAAATCTGATATAAGTTTGGGGTTAGTTAATGTGAGGAAAACAAACTATGCATATTTTTAAATGAGAAATTTATGTTTGAAACAAAAAACGAATACAAAATATAGCGGTTTTGGTTTTTCTATTTTTTTTCCCTAGTTTTGGTTCAACCCGGTTTCGTTGCAAACTAATACCCGGATCAAATATATAGCTTTAAAGGACTAAAACATCATAATGATGTAAAAATTGCCTGAAACTCAATCGAAATGACCGTCGACCAAATAATATGCAATATGTGGCAACTATATTATTAAGTGTTTGTACATTTTGATGTAACGTCACGATAGCTCATTTTGTATTATTAGAAGACATGAAATATTATAATAAAACAAACGAATGAAAAATATAAGGTTATGAACTTTCACAATGCCAACCAAACGGGTAAATTTAGTTAGTATACGTTCAAATATACTAAAACATATATGTTAAGAAATAGAAAAAACAACGAAAATAATTTTGAAATTGAGTAAAGCACTAATATATGAAAATAATTTGACACAAAAGTCAAAAGTTTTTCTTTTTAATATTCAAATTGATTTAGGCCATTGAATTTGGATGGCCAGCCACACTTTATTCACTCTGCTCCATTTATTGTTTGCACAAAAATTATTACATTTTTAATATCAAATAAATACGTTTTAATGTTTACATTTAGAAAACTTCAATTGAATTAATTTTGTTTAATTAATTAGGAATATTAAAGCACATTTACACCAGAAAAGGCTCTTGTTAAAATTATGGTTTAATACATACATCAGAAATACATTATTGAGTTATTCACTCTACTCCATTTATTATTTGCACATATATTTTTAATATTAAACTAATATAGTTTAATGTTTACATATGGAAAACATTCATTGATTCAATTAGATTGCTTGATAAATAAAAAATATTAAAGCACATTTACTTAAGAATAATTATAGTTATTTCTTTTAATTTAAACAAAAAAAGTTTTTTTTAAGGTAAGATTTTATAAACGGAGAACCCGAAAAACGGGACCTCACAAATCAAAAGGGAAGTTGCACAAAGGCATAACCAGGCTAAAAATGCCACAAACCAAGAAATTAAACTATACATAGACTACATATACAATTAGGAAAATAAGTCAAAAGGTTTGGCCACCCAACACTTCTAATCCGTCTTTACATTCGATCTAATACGAGCATAAATCCATATCTTGGAAATACTTTGAATACCCAGGAAAATGTCTTCGTTCTTGATTTTGATGATGTCATCCCCAATCGCATGAGTTAGACGGTTCCTCCAACTCCAAACAGCCCATAAGGTTATTTGGAAGACCCCATTTATGGCTTTGACAATCTTAGAACAACCTTGAATATTAAGATTTCCTAAGGCAATATCGGATATAGAAAACGAAAGGAAGGAGATCGGGGGAGGAAGGTTCCACCAACTCCAGATCTTTCTCCACACCATACTTACGTTGGGACATTTAACCCAAATATGCTCAATATCTTCAACTTCCGAGTCACATAAAGGGCAATTAGAGGAAAGGAGAGCGACACCTCGAGCAATAAGATTAGGACGAGTTGCAAGTCTATTAAGAAAGGCCTTCCACACCATAACATTAATTTTATTTGGGATTCAAGAATTCCACCTATGATGGAGACCCAAACTGTGTCCACCTAGCAGAAAGTTTTCCATAACCTTAGACAGGACATTTGCTTTAAAGCATCCTGAAGCGTCGTAGGACCAATACCATTTGTCGCATCTATTGTTGGAAAAAACAGTAGCATTCAGTAAAGAGGAAAGGGCAACCAAGTCATCCTGAGCACGTCCCCTAGGAGGAATACACCAAACCCACTCCCCAATCCAAGTCTTGTTGACCACTTGACCTTTCTCCTTAACCTTACAATCTTTGTTCATCTCAAGAGCATAAAGTCTACGAAATTTGTCCTTTAGAACCGACCCGTCACTACACCAAGGCTCGTGCCAAAAGAAAATGGTTGTCCCATCTGCGACTTTGCGATCGAAAGAGTTTTTGAAGTTTAAATCCACAACCTCGATACTCTTAATAGCTTTGACGATGTCCAGCCACACACCACTGTTACCGTGCGTACAACTAGACGAACTAAAACCACCATCATTCCCCTAAAAATCTTTGATTACAGTACGCCATAGAGAGTGTTCTTCATTGAGGAAACACCACTTCCATTTTCCCAGAAGGCTAAGGTTCTTAGCCCAAAGACATCCAACACCCAAACCACCATACTTCGGATCAAGGAGAATAGAATTCCATTTCACCAAATTTATACCTCTAACGTTCTCTTTGAGGCCCCAAAAAAATCTGCATCTAATAGATTCGAGAGCCTTGATAACTTTCAAGGGAGCTTTATACAGTGATAGAAAATAGATAGGAAGACTACCAAGGACAGACTTAATCAAAGTAAGTCTCCCACCAACCGAGAGAGACTTAGCCTTCCAAGATGAAAGACGATCCCGAAATCGATCGATTATCCCTTGCCAACCACCACTAAGACGCATTTGACCACCAACTGGGAGACCGAGATAAGTAAAAGGAAGGGCACCATGGGCACATCCAAGCGAGGAGGCAACCAAAATTACCTCGTTAACAGGGACCTCAACCCCAAAGATCCTACTTTTATCCAAATTAACTTTGAGCCCTGACCCAAGCTCAAAGCAACGTAGAATGTTGATAAGATTAGATGCATTTAAACTACTCCATTCCCCAAAGAAAAGAGTGTCATCAGCGAATTGCAAAAGAGAAATATTGTTCCCACTATTCGTAAGGCACGTACCTTTGAAAATGCCTTTATCACAAGCATTGAGGATGGTAACTTGAAGAGCTTCAGCCACGATGAGAAAGAGGAAAGGAGACAACGTGTCTCCTTGCCTAAGGCCACGTTCCATAGAAAACTCATTGGAAGGGGAACCATTGATAAGGACCGAGATAGTAGCCGATGAAAGACACGTGGCGATCCAATTTCTCCATTTTAGGCCGAACCCTATTTGTCTCATAATATCAAGGAGAAAATTCCAATTAACACTATCGAAGGCTTTCTCAAAATCCACTTTAAAAAGCAGAAGGCGTTGGTCTTCTAACTTAGCCCTGCAGATAATTTAATTGGCAATAAGGCAACCATCAAGGATTTACCTCCCCTTAATGAAGGCCGATTGGTTAGGGCCAATAATAGAGTTAATAACTTTCGCAAGGCGAGAAGCTTCGAGATCACTTTATACACACACCCAATGCGACTAATAGGCCTAAAATCCGAGAAGCTTATCGGATCAAGTTTTTTTGGAGTCAACACAGTAAACGAAGGGTTGCACCCCTTTTTCAGATTGCCAGTTGTTTCAAAATGCCTAATGCAATTCTAGAAATCAAATTTAACCACGTCCCAGAAGGTTTTGATGAAATTAAAGTTAAACTTGTCTAGCCCAGGAGCCTTAGAGCCCGCACAGTCCCAAACAGCAGCCCTAACCTCTTCTAAAGAAAATTCAGACTCCAAAAAAGTGGCAACAAAATTCAAAAGTTTACGAAAGAGTTGCAACTCCAAAAGGGGACGATGCATATTTGTTTCCATGAATCTAGAAGCAAAGTGTTCTAAGGCCGCTTGTTTGATAACGCTTGGAGAGTCGACCCAAGTCCCATTTAAATGGATACCTTTAATGGATCCTTTGGCGAATTTGTGTTTGAGAATAGAGTGAAAAAACCATGAGTTCTCGTCCCCTTCCACCGCCCATCTAATCCTGCACTTTTGTTTCAAATCCTCGTTACGAAGCCAGTTGAGTTGAAGCAAGTCCGAGACCCATTCCTCCCTTTTATGGATGTCGTGTTGGCTAATCAGACCTTCTTCAGCTCTTTTGTCCCAAAATAGTGATCTCATGTGCATTGTAAATTTGTTGTGGCGTGCATGATTTTATCCAGGGCTGATCAAAACCAACCGAAAGCTGAACCAAAGCGACAAACCGAATCGACCGAAACCAAACCGATTATTTTCGTTTCGGTTTTCGATTTTGTATATTTATAATTTTCGGTTTCAGTTTTATCGGCTCGGTTCGGGTTAAAAACAAAAAAATACGCCTAAATTATCTATTCAATTCGGTTCGCTTCGGTTCGGTTTCGGTTTTTCTCAGTAAAATTTGGTTCATGTTTTTCCTCAAACTCGGTTTTCAGTTCGGTTCGTTTTTTGTTGGTTCAGTTTGGTTTTGAACTGATGCTCACCCCTAATTTTATCAGCCCGTTTGTTTGCTAAGTTCACATTAAAATACTTAGGGTATGTTTGGTTTGCTGAGTTCACACTGCAATACTTAGGGGGTACACGGAGGCTTTAGCTATGGAGCTAGAAATGAGGTAGGGCGCACGATTTTAGAGTTTGCTACCACCCACGACTTAGTAGTAGCAAACTCTTTCTTCAAGAAGAGTGATGCCCACTTAATTACCTTCTAGAGTGTGGGTCACAACACCCAAATTGACTACTTGTTGGTCGGCAAAGGAGACCTTAGAGCATGCAAGGACTGCAAGGACTACATGGCCTTTCGAAGTGAGGCATGCTCATTGCAACATAGATTGGTTACTTTGGATGTACTGTTCGAGAGATAACGACAAATGAGGGCAAAGTCATGGAGGTCGAGGATCCTGTGGAAGAACTTGAACGGAGATGCGGTTGAGACTTTTAGAGCGACAATCTTTGAGAAACTGTCTACTTTGGGGGAAGACATGTCAGCAAGTGACGCGTATCAGATGTGGAACACCTTGGCCCGTAGCATTAAAGACGTGACAAAGGACTCCGTAGGTGTGACTAGTGAGTTTACGAGGACTCATTCAATACACAAGGAATCTTGGTGGTTCTACGAGGAGGTGTAAACCAAAATAGCAGTGAAGCAGACTAGGTTCAAAGGAGAAGTATAAGGTAGCTAAAAGAGAAGCGAAAATAGCAGTGGCCTAGGCGAAAGACAAAACATATGAAGACTTGTATAAGAAACTAGACTCCAAAGAGGGTGCAAATGATATATACAGGATTACTAAAGCCCGAAAGAGAAGAAGAAGGGATTTAAGAAACATAAGGTACATTAAGGATGAAGAAGGTCGAACCATTGTGATGGAAAAAGATATTAGGAAAATATGGGGAGAGTATTTCTCCCCTCTTTTCAACGAGAAAAGACCAGAAGGAAGCGAGGAAGTAGAGAACTCTAGTTAACCTCCGCAGTTTGATTACTACTACTCTAGGATCAACCAAGGGGAAGTGAAGGTTGCATTACAAAAGATGGGGAGAAACAAAGCCGTAAGACCGGACCAAATTCCCATAGAAGCTTGAAGGTGCCTTGAAGATGAGGGGGTTAAGTGGCTAACTTTCCTTTTTAACAAGATTTTCTCAAGCGCGAAGAGGCCTGATGAATGGAGGCTTAGTGAAGTCATTCCCATTTACAAGAACAAGGGCGACGCGCAAGTATGTAGCATCTATAGGGGTATTAAGCTTCTTGGCCACACCATGAAACTTTGGGAGAGAGTAATCAAGAGAATGCCGAGAAGGAAGACTAGGGTGTTAGACAACCAATTTGGTTTTATGCCAGGAAGGTCCATGACAGAGGCAATTCACCTTCTCCGAAACCTTATAGAGAAGTATAGGGAAAGACAAAGAGACTTGCACATGGTTTTCCTAGCTCTAGAAAAGGCATATGACAGTATACCACATGAGTTGATTTGGAGAACCCTTATTGATAAAGGAACCCCAAGGAGATACTTAAGAGTCATAGGGGATATGTATAAGGGGGCGAAGACTCGCGTAAGGAGCATTGTGGGGAACACAAAGTTTTTCCCTGTAAAAGTTAGTCTTTATCAAGGATCAGCCATTAGCCCATACCTCTTCGCCTTAATACTAGATGAGCTTTCGCGAGGATTCAAGAGAACATCTCTTGGAGCATGGTTTTCGCAGACGATATTATGTTGGTTGCAGAATCGGCGGATGGTTTAAACATGAGACTAGAGACTTGAAGGAAGGCGCTAAAAGACAATGGCTTAAGGGTAAGCAGAGAGAAGACATAATACCTAATATGTGACTTCGGTAGATACGAGGCTGTCCACGATAAAGAAGGGGTTATTCATATCGGAGACCAGATCCTTCAACCAAAGGAGTCCTTTAGATATTTAAGATCGGTGATACATAGATCGTAGCGGATTGACGATGACGTAACTCACCGTATTAGAAAAAGTTGGGTGAGATGGAAGGCAGCATCAGGTGTTCTATGTGATAGGAGAGTCCCCTTAACGTTAAAGGGAAAATTTTATAGGGTCATGATTAGACTAGCTATGTTGTATGGGTTAGAGTGTTGGCTGATCACGAAAGCTCAAGCAAACAGGGTGGAAATGGCAGAATTGAGAATGCTGAGGTGGACTTGTGGTAAAACCATGTTAGACATGACATCGAACGAAGTTTTAGAGCAAAGTTTGAGTTCGAATCCATCATCCACATGATGAGGGAAGGAAGGCTGAGATGGTTTGGTCATGTCAAGAGAAGACCACAAATAGCGTCGATAAGGAAAGTCAAAGCCCTTTTAGTCGATGGCTTGAGAAGAAGGGGTAGACTAAAACTTAGATGTGAGGATAGACTTAAGCTGGACATGATCGAGCTTCACTTATCCGAGGGCATGACCTCATATAGGATCGCGTGGAGAAGTAGAATTAGTATAGGCGGGTAGAAGTTATAGGTCTTAGAGTAGGTAGTACGTTGAGGCTTTTGCTGTTTGAGGGGTTGGGGTAGTTTTTGCATTTAGGTTGTATAGGTGCCTTTAGTAGCCTCCCACTTCCATTTTTAAAGTGCTTGATATGATGTTTCCTTTAGGCTTTTAGAGCTTTTGTAGCTTGTCTTGTGCCATTTGTTTTACCCATAGGTTTAGGCCCTCTTTGGTTGTGGCCTTTCTTTGTTTGCGTTGCCTTTGCCCCTTTGCTTTTATGCTTTTATGACTGCTTGTTTTTGCTTGTTTGTCTTCCTCTTACTTTTGTTTGTGCTAGAGTTTATTCTTTGTTGCTTGATTGTTTTGCGTTTTTGCTTTTTGTTTATGCTTCTATGGTGTTTTGCTTTTATGTCTCTCCCTTGCCATTTTTTGTTTATCTTTGCGTATTTGCCTATTTGTTTGTTTGTTTGACTTGTATTTCTTGACGTTGCCTCCTTTGTTTGTGTACTTTTATGGGAATTTCCTTTTTGCTTTTTTGATTTGTGTTTTTACCTTTTGTTGGTGCGGTATGCTTTTATGGTTGTTCGTTTATGCCTATCTTTCTATCCTCTTATACGTGCCTTTCTCACTCCTCACACATGCACATGTTTTTCATTACAAGCATACTTTTACTTACCGGAGGTCTCTCTGGAAGGAGTCTCTCTACTTTAAGGTTTGCCCGAGAGTAGGGGTAGGATCTATCTATATTCTACCTCCTCCATACCCTGCTCTGGTAGGATTGGGTATGTTGTTGTTATTGTTGTTGTTGTTGTAATGATTATGAAGGATTGTTGTTTGGTTTATGGCAATAGGTGTGTAAAGCACATATGCATTTCAAGATATCAACCATACTCATAGGAGGCAAGAGAGACTGGATTAAAGATTCCATTTCCATCTTCTACGTTTTTAACTTATTTTTAGTCTTACCAATGTCCTAAATTATCATACATGTTTTACTGTATTTTATGATTCTTTAAAAAAGTTCTTGAGTTCCTCTCATACGAGTTTTTATTCCCATGTAGCAATTCTTTTTCATCCATAAAAGTCAAAATTAACAATCTATTTATTTCAATCTACCTCAGTACATATAGAATATTTTTATTATCTTAATATGAAACGCCAAATGTTGTGAAATTTGTAGATTTGTACCCAAATAAGGTATCTTTGTCATCCTCAATGCCAATTAAATGGTTCTTGGATCTAATTTAAAATTTGGTTTAGTCTTCTTGTTGGGTTTTATGTATCAAACTTTAATCTGACACGGAAGAACAAAACAAGTAATTAACAAATGAAGATCAAATACTACTTTGGAATCTGGTTTTATTTCTTTTTGTTGGTGTTATTGTTTTCTTTAGGTGAAGAAGACATTGTTACGATGAAGAACATATAAATGACATAACCATTTACAGTGTTAATCAAATTTTATATTCAAAGAACATACAAACAATCAAATCCAAATTTTTATACCAAACAATACTTTAAAACAATCATAGTCATTTTTATTCTACTCATTTATCAAACCTATATCCATTGTGATTCTATCAAGCAAACCAAACAGCACCTTAATATGGTCTTTACTGCGAACTACTATGAACAAGATTAACTACAAACTCTAAAACAACAATTGCTCGCCAAATGATAAAACATGTTACTAACCGTGTAAGCATATTTATGGATTATGATAAATTTTACTCAATTCATCAAAATGCTGAAGAATGGAATGTGAAGTTTAAGTTCAATATTAGAGGATTAAGATGATGTCCTCCTTTGGCGGTACGTCTTTTCTACCTATATGTGATGATGTAAATGCATATTGGTATTCAGTAGTTGTCTTTGTGAGATGTCTCCTTTTGTTTAGTTTTTTTATAGCCTTATGTGAGGTTTGAAGGTATTGCATTTTGGCTATGGATACTAGCATCGGTGTGAAAATGCGTTATTACTATTACTTCTTATCTTGTGAATCTACGATGTATTTGATTTGTATGTCTTTGTTTGATGTGTTATGAGAGGCGTCCTCATCATGCAATTCTGTATGAAGCTTATATTTTTTTAAGTACTATAATTCATCTTTTTCACCAAAAAAATATGTGCAAATCATGTCTCATATGTATGTAAAAACATTAAATAAATGATAGTAAGTAATTATAAATTTGTTGTGTCTTGTTGATATATTTACATATTTCAAGTCATTATATATCTTGTTTATCTCTAAACTCAGATATTTATTAGAAACATCAATAGCCGTTCGAAACAACTTCGTTTTCAAGGCTCATTTGATCGGCTCCAGATGGGCTAAAAAATTCTGGCTTAATGTCTTTTTTTAATAATAGTCGTGTGTGTCTCACACATACATACATACATACATACATACATGTGTGGCCTCGAATCTTTCGGCATACACACACATAGATCTATTAATACGGAAGAATTTGGGTTTAACATTTGAGGTTTCTTTCTTCGATTACAGTTAGTCGTGGTGGGGTTATTTTTGGTGTTGGGAGATTATATTTGGTTAATGAGAATATAAGGGTTAGGTTTTCAATGTTGGGGATTTTGGGTGCTATTGTTTCTATGTTGGATCAGTGTTCGATTAAAGGTGTGTATATGTTTTTAGGTCAGTGTTTTGATTGCTTACTTTTTATGTTTCTCTTTTGTCATATATTGTCAAAAAATAAGGCTTTTGGCTAGGTATGAACATGAATGTTAATTTCGACTTGCAAGGGGTTGTTTATTTCGGCTTATGGTGTTGGTTTTATTTTGTGTTGGGTTTAATTTGTGTTCAGTTTGCTGGTGGGGGTGGTGGTGGGGGTGGGGGTGGTGCTGGGAGATTATATTTGGTTAATGAAAGCACAATCTGATTTCAGTGCTTATTTTGTATGTTCCTCTTTAGTCATATGTGGTAAAAAAATCAAGATTTTAGGTTAGGTATAAACATAAATGTTAATTTGGATTTGTAATGGGATATTTGTTTTGGCTTACGGTTTTAGATTCTTATATAGCCACTTTATGGCTTATTGGGTTTTAGGTTTGATTAGTGTTCATGTTTTGCTTCTGGCCCAGGTCTGTTTGATGGCCATTTTGAGGTGTCCGCCAGAATTGCAAATCATCTAGCAAATTCTAGCATCGCACTTTTGATTTGCCAGATGTTTTTTGTTTCTTGTTTTGCTAGGCGATTTTATGATTTTAGGTGCATTTTAATTTAACTTTTATGTGACGAAAAGTGATGCTTATTGCCTCATTCTCTGACATTTGTCATCGAAAACGAGTATCGATGCCAATATATTGGTGGGGCATCTTGACTTTAATTATGATTGCAGCCAAATCTGGCATTTGGTGTTGCTTCTCTATTTGCACCTGTGTTGTTACACCTAAAAACCGGGTTTTAAGCGTTTTATTACAAATATTCCATTAGATAGTTTGACAACGACCTTTATATGTTTGAATACGTTACGTGATTGGTTAGTCAAACTCGATAGTCAAACCATAAGTCTATATATAAAGAAATGGTTTTAGAAAGTATTGTGTGTCACAAATATAAGAGCAAGGTACTGGAGGGACTTAATGTGTCATATGTACAAACTATCACCTCCTAGCTAGAAAAGCCTAGACTTCTATACATAATTCTATTCTTGTGTGGGCGCTTGTGGTGTGTCGTGGGTTTCCAAGAGAGGGAAGAAACAAGAAGAGCTCTAATGAATTTTTGATGATGATTTAAGTATGGTTATGCAAGATTATGTTTTTAGCTAGTGTTCCTATCAAGTAAGTAATCATATTTTGAGTTAGATTGTGAATTGAGGAGTTATGGTTCATATACCCAAATTTAAGGGTTTTGTGTATTTGGGTTTCAAAAGAAAGTATTGAGATGTTTTTATTAATGGGTAAAGGTTATTTAATAATTTAAGAGCAAATTGGCAATTTGGGGTTATGATCATAAGATGATAAAAAGGGGGTTTGGTTGTGATATTGGGTGAGTTTAGACCACCTTGATTATATGTGTTAATTGTAGCTTAGGAAGCAAGCGAGGATGATGATCGTGATATATTGGTAACTTAGCTTTGGAGCTAAGGTAAGTTACTTTTGTTACAATGGGTTTAATATGAATATTATCATAATAGTGATTATGAATTATGGTGTTTAGGACTTGTATGTATTGGCCTAAAAAGTGTGGTATTATAGGAGACTTGATTAGTTGGTTGATTAAGTGTTAGTCCTTGGTTATGGACTAACCAAGGTATGTGTAGATATTGCTATATACTTAATGCTTGTTATAATTATGTGGTTATAGCATAATGTTAATTGTTATAGCGTAAAATGCGAGTTTAAATGGTAATAGTGTTGGACTAGTTGGAACGTTCATGTTGCGAATATGATTAATAGATGCATTATACATGTTTTAACCGCTTACTAAGCGTTTCAGTTACCTTAATAGTTGTTGATGTTTTTGTAGGTAATGCGGATCATGTAAGTCTTGGATATAAAGAAGTATGAATATAATGTAGAAGAAATAGAAGTATGTTTAAATAGGAACTTAGTACTAGATACCGAGCTCAATTCAAGGTTGAAGCCCCCAAGTGTCGTAAATTATTTGTTATTAATGTTGTTAAGTGTCAAAGTATATTGTATTGTAAATGTGAAGTGTCATGATTGTCTTATTATAGTTGTAAAGGCATAGTAGCCAAAGTTAAAGTGGGTCAAGGTCATTTGTTATAGTTGTGTGTGTTACAGTATATGTAAATGAGTCAAAACGAGTGTTTGGCAATCCCGTAAGTTATGTGTTTATGGGTCGTTGAGACCAAGTATTATATTGGAAATGATGTATTATGTTGTTTAAATGAGTTACATAAAGTTTGGTGAAACATCGTATTCGGGAAGTTGGTTTCTCAAGCAAAACAAAAAAATACATGTTTTGAATCAGCCATGGCTTGGCCAGGCTCACCAGAAACAACCCTGGGGGCAGATTGTCTTTAGCCAGGCGGCTAGGGATAGTTTCCCACTTTTAGTCAATTTTTGAAATATCATAGAAAATAAATTGTGAGTCGTTAGAAGTCATGCCATATATCATGGAAGGTATTTGAGTTTACTTTCATTTAAAGGTAATTTGAGGAATCTTTACAGAATTTTATTAGTTTATTGAGGAGTAACAAAAAGGTTGGTTTTGGTAATGTCGTTTCCGCAAAAAAAATGGTCAAATGGAACAGGGCCGTTTCATGAGCCTCTTTGTAATTTTGGTGCACTTTTTAATTAGACTTCATCATGACGGAGTCCGATGCTTATTGTCTGATTATGCGGTTGATGTGTCGTTGTGTGGTGTATATTTTATTGATTCAAGTTTTAAATTTATATTTTGCCGACTCTACAAAAAAAACACTTTAACGGGCAGTGTACCCGATCGATAGTAGTTTTGTGGTAAGTAGGGTGTCGATCACTAAGAGCGAGGTTAAATCTATCAATTTAATTAATATCTTGGTTATCTAATCTATGTTAATTCTATATGCATGTGTGTGTGTGTGGCCTTTTACTTATATATACGCAAAAATGATTTTTGAAAATTAATATGGACTAAAAGCACTCGATCATTTTGCTTATTGTATATACATTGATATGTACACATTTCTAGACCGTGTTGCGATATATGTATGCATGCTTCCTCATGCCTTAATTGTTTGGGTTACGTGTTGCGTTCTCAAAGGGGTTGACTTTTGTATATATTTTTACAAACCCATACTTCTTAATAATTCACATTTCTAGACCGTGTTGCGATATATGTATGCATGCTTCCTCATGCATAATTTTTTGGTACACTTGTTGTATCAAAATTTTATACCTATACTAATTAAGTTAGTTGCCATCCAATGCGGGAAGAACATTTGCATGTTGTTTTTTACACTAATTGAGAAGTAGGTGAATTACAAATCCCAAGAGGTGTTTTATTTACTAAGTGCGAGACCTAGTGTTATTTAACACACGTTCTCAATCGAACGACTTAAATCGAGGTTAAGCTGGTGAGACCTTAACCCGAGGCATACGATAGGGTAAACATGCCAACTTGACAATGTTATTCTGGATAATATTGCCTTGATCCTGACATTATAATTTTAGATTATGATGCCTTGGGGCCCATACGAACTAAGAGTTGCACATGTAGACAATTATCAAACGTTGATTACCTTTTGAGTTCACCATTACTAGCAGATCAACTAATATGATGGTGGAATTTCAAGTTGGATCTTAGACTATTAATTGTTTATTTATTAGAAACGTGGGTAGTTAATTTTTTAAGAGATTATTTGTCGAAAATAATAATATTTTCTAAACTTTTGATTGTTTTGTAGATGGCTGATGCCCAAAACATAAACAATTCAACTCTCGGGTCAATTCAACACAGTGAGAAACTTACTGGTTCTAATTTCACAAACTGGCATCGCAACTTTGAGAATTTTTCTTAGGTATGAGAAAAGGCTGAGCTTTGTGGAACAGCATATGGCACCAACTCCTAATCCTAAAACTGCTGACCAAGAAACAATTGACAAGTACTATGAGTCGGTCAATGTTGAACAAGAGGTTGCATGTCTTATGCTTTCAAGTATGTCCCTATACCTACAGAGAACTTTGGAAAACTTCAATGCATATGATATGTTGAAAGAACTGAAAACATGTTTGAAGAGCAAGCAAAACAGGAATTGTTTGAAACAGTTAAAGCATTCCATGCTTGCAAACAGGAGGATGGTCAATTGGTGAGCTCCTATCTCTTGAAGATGAAGAGCTACTTAGACACTTTGGAACGCCTTGGCTTCCCTATGCATAATAAACTTGGTGTGTGTCTTATTTTGAATTATCTCAACAGGGACTATGAACACTTCGTACAGAACTATAATATGCATAGCACGAGGAAGATGATTGCTGAGCTACATGATATGTTCAAGCTGCATGAAAAAGGTATTCCAAAGAAGGTTGCTACTCCCTATGTACTTGCTATTAAGAAAGGAAAGATACAGAAAGATAAGAAGAAACCGCAATGGGCAAAGGGTAAGGACAAAGGAAAGACTAAACTTGCTTATGCTCATAAGCCCAAGATTATACCACCGCCTAAGAGAGATAATCTGGCAAAGGACTCAATCTGCCACCACTACAAGGAGGTGGGTCACTGGATGAGGAACTTTCCTACCTACCATGCTGAGTTGAAGAAGAGAAAGAATGCTAGCGGGGCTAGTACTTCAGGTATCTTCACTATAGAACTATACTTTGTTCATAATAAATCTTGGGTGTATGATACGGGTTATGGAACCCATATATGTAATACCACGCAGGGTCTTATGAGGAAGAGGAAGCTGGAACATGGAGCTTTGAACCTGTACGTAGGCAATGGGATGCGTGCAACTGTTGAAGCTATTGGAAGTTTTTATTTAATTCTTCCTAATGGACTAGTTATTGTTTTAAACAATTGCCATTATGCACCTTCTATTACTAGGGGTGTTTTTCTATTTCCCGTTTGGTTAACATTTGTTATATGCATACATTTTTGAATTATGGTATTTCTGTTATAAAAGATGGTGTGTTTTATTTTAACGCAATTCAACGTGATGGTAGTTATGAAATAGATATGCAAAATCTTTATCCAAATGTTCATTCTATATATAATGTTAGCAATAAAAGACCCAAACGTGTGTTGGACTCTACTTCTCTTTGGCATTGTCATCTTGGTTATATAAACACGAAACGTATTAAGAAACTTCAACGTGATGGGATCTTGCAACCCACCGATGATGAATCTTTTGATAAATGCAAATCTTGTATATCTGGTAAGATGGCACATAAGCCGTTTACACATTAACTGGAAAGAGCTAAAGAACTATTAGGACTTATACATACTAATGTGTGTGGCCCTTTTAGAACTGTATCAAGAGAAGGTGCTAGTTACTTTATAAACTTTACGGATGATTTCAGCCATTATGGTTATGTTTACTTGATGAAACATAAACATGATGTATTTGAAACATTTAAGGTTTTTCAAAATGATGATGAAAATCATCTCGGAAAGAAAATCATAGTTGTTCGGTCTTATCAAGGAGGGGAATACTTAAGTCATGAGTTTATTGATCACATGAAAATCTATGGTATTGTATCTCAACTTACTCCGCCTTATACACCACAACATAACGGGGTGTTTGAGAGGAGGAATCAAACTTTACTTGAGATGGTTCGATCCATGATGAACCCTACAACTCTGTGTAAGTCCTTTTGGGGATATGCTCTCGAGTATGCCGCTCCCATACTCAACATGGTTCCAACCAAGAAGGTTGATAAGACACCATATGAAATATGGAATGGAAACGCTGCTAATCTGTCTTATTTAAAGGTCTAGGGTTGTAAGGCACTCGTAAAACGAGTCATTCCTGACAAACTTGAGCCCAAAACTTTTAAGTGTATTTTTGAAGGTTACCCAAAAGAAACGATAGGATACTACTTCTACAACCCACACGAGAACAAAAATTTTGTTGCTCGTTATGCTGAGTTTTTTTAGAATAGTCTCAACTTACAAGAAGCGAGTGGGAGTCATTGATTGCTTAAAGCGAGTGGGAGTGACGTGGGACTCGAATTAAATTAAGAAGATGGCATGCAACCTTCGAATGATACCAGCGAACAACATTATGAGGTCGAGCCCCATAGTGTGAAAGTTCCCATTCGTAGATTCAAAAGGATATCTCAAGTACTTGGTATATATGGTTTCTATGTAGATGTTGAAGAGCATGAATTAGGGGATCTTAATGAACCTCCTAATTACAAAGCTGCATTGTCAAAACTTGAATATGATAAATTGCTTGATGCTATGAATGCAGAAATGCAATCCATAAAAGATAACCAAGTTTGACGTTTGGTTGATCTTCCTCCTAATGGTCGAACTGTTAGGTGTAAATGTCGTTTCAAGAAAGAGACTGACATGGATGGCAATGTACACACCTTTAAAGCTCGTCTGGTAGCAAAAGGTTATACCCAAACCTACGACGTAGATTATAGGGAAACCTTCTGCCCTGTTGCAGACATTAAAGCTATAAGGATTCTTTTAGCCATAACTGCTTTCTATGACTATACGATTTGGTAGATGGATGACAAAACTGCCTTGTTAAATGGTCACCTAAGCGAGAACGTATATAGCGTGCAATACCAAAGTATGCAAACTATAACGATCTATAATGGATTGAAGCAAGCATATAGAAGCTGGAACAAAAGATTTGATGAGGAAATCAAGAAGGTTGGTTTCACTTAAAATCCTAATGAGCCATGTGTATATCTCAAAGCTAGTGGGAGTAGTGTTGCATTCCTAGTCTTATATGTCGATGACATACCAATCATGGGAAATAACATTACAATGCTGCAAGATATTAAGTCTTGGCTTTGTAAGTGTTTTTCTATGAAAGACTTAGGAGAAGCAACATACATCTTTGGAATCAATATCATACATGATAGATCTAAGCGGTTAATTTAGGGATGGCAACGGGTCGGGTTTGGGTCGGGTTTTAGTGAACCCGTACCCGTACCCATTTATAAAAACCAAACCCGAATCCGCCCCAATACCCGGTGGATACCCGATTAGTATTATCCATCGGTTTTTTGGGTTTACCCGCGGGTATCGGTTATCCGCAATTGAATTTTCATTGGGCATAATTGCGGGTATAACGTTAAGTTAAACCACTGAAAAACAATAGAAACACCCTGATATATATATTAAAGTTTTTAGAAGAAACCATGATAATAATTCAAAAAGTACAAAATCCAAATATATTTGATCATAGAGATCTTAATGCATACAAAATGTAACTAATACGATCATCCAGTTCTTTCAGCAATCTTCATAAATTTGCCACCAATTGTCAACTTGAAGTCACGAGCTTTTACTCAAGTTCTTCATCTCCCAAAATGTCAAGCCACTTTTTTAGTTGTTACCACCATCCTACAATATATTATAGCAAAATGTCAAAAACCCATATACAATATGATCAATTTAATTATGGAACAAACAATAATACTAGCAACCAACTGTGGAACAATAATAATAGCAGCCAACTGATTGGGTATTGTACTAAATAACCAATAAAGCCAATAATAATAGCAGCTAACTGTGAAACAAACTGTTAGACGCATAAATTATTGGCCCAAGCCATTGTGGGCTTGAGGTCCATTAGATCTAGGGTTTAGTAGCTTATTCCCAAAGCTATGTTCTATTATAAATAGACATGCTTTGTTATGTAATGAAAGGAATCCAATCAATATCAATTTCTATTATCTTTCAACCCATGTATAATATGATCTATTTAATTGTATTACATAATTGTGAATCAACATAGTTCTAAGCTTTTTGTGTGAGGTCAAAGAACTAATATATCAGATTAAGAATAAGACTTAAGATTAAAGCACTAATATGTGAACCAACTGTTGAGGGGGTCTTTAGATTAACTTGCGTAAGGAGCTTATTCGCTTATTCTAATTTCATAGCACAGTAAAACCCAAAACATTAAGCTTATTTCACTTACTGGTCTGTTATTGCAGTAATTTTCTGGACTGTTGCGAAACAGAATAAGCCATTTTTAGATATCTAAAATAACACTATTACTACCAGCTAAACGACCTTATCTATAAGCCATTTTCATAGGGGTGGTTCATCAGTTCCCTTTCAAAGAAGATTCAAACTCTTTTGAACAAGTTTATGAACATAATATATATTTACCTCGTCACTATCATCAGTGTCGTATTCAATAGTTTAATCATATGCTTTAAACTCTTTTGAACAAGTTTCTACATATGTATAACAAAAAAAAATGCAGTCAATAAGGTTAGAATTAAATCTTTAAGATTAATAAGATGAACTAATTGGTACCTTGTATCTCATTCACTAACCAACTTTGAGAGCACATTAAAGCTTCTAATGTATTTGGTTTAAGACGGCTACGATGAGGAGTAATCAATCTACCACTTGTACTAAAATAAGACTCTGAAGCAACAGTTGAAATAAGAATTGCTAATATATCCCTAGCTATTGTTTGGAGTGTCGGGTACTTTAAACCATTTATTTTCCACTACGCTAGTATATCTAACTTCATGTTTGGGTTGCAAACTCTCTCTTTAAGGTAATGATCAAGCTCTTCTGGAACCTCAGATGTAATGTCTGAAACATGTAAAATGTAACTTATGTGACTCAACATGTAAAACGTTGATTACCTTTTGAGTTCACCATTACTAGTAGATCAACTAATGTGATGGTGGAATTTCAAGTTGGGTCTTAGACTATTAATTGTTTATTTAATAAAAACGTGGGTAGTTAATTTTTTAAGAGATTATTTGTCGAAAATACTAATATTTTCTGAACTTTTGATTGTTATGTAGATGGCTTATGCCCAAAACATAAACAATTCGACTCTTAGGTCAATTCTACACAGTGAGAAACTTACTGGTCAATGTTGAACAAGAGGTCGCATGTCTTATGCTTTCAATATGATACAAAGAACTTATGCTTTCAAGTATGTCTTACTGGTTCTAATTTCACAAACTGGCATCGCAACCTAAGAATTGTTCTTAGGTATGAGAAAAAGCTGAGCTTTGTGGAACAGCCTATGGCACCAACTCCTAATCCTAAAACTACTGACCAATAAACAATTGACAAGTACTATGAGTCGGTTAATGTTGAACAAGAGGTCGCATGTCTTATGCTTTCAAGTATGTCCCCATACCTACAAAGAACTTTACAAAACTTCAATGCATATGATATCTTGAAAGAACTAAAAACATATTCGAAGAGCAGGCAAAACAGGAATTGTTTGAAACAGTTAAAGCATTACATTCTTGCAAATAAGAGGATGGTCAATTGGTGAGCTCATGTCTCTTGAAGATGAAGAGCTACTTAGACACTTTTGAACGCCTTGGCTTCCCTATGCATAATAAACTTGGTGTGAGTCTTATTTTGAATTCTCTCAACAATGACTATGAACAGTTTGTACAGAACTATAATATGCATAGCATAGGGAAGACGATTACTGAGCTACATGATATGCTCAAGCTGCATGAAAAAAGTATTCCAAAGAAGGCTGCTACTCTCTATGTACTTGCTATTAAGGAAGGAAAGATCTAGAAAGATAAGAAGAAACCGCAATGGGCAAAGGGTAAGGACAAAGGAAAGACTAAGCTTGCTTATGCTCCCTGGTATGTGTTTAAATACACATACCTTTGACCATTAAAAACGGACTTAATTGACCAAAAACGTACCAAAAATACATTGTATTTGTATGTTTTGCATTTGTATTGTGCAGGTAAAGGATATCTAAGAAAAGGACAAAAACAAAGCCAAAAACAACAAAACCGAGCATGGAATGGAAGAGCGTGAAAAGACAAAGTCAAAATCGAAGCCAAAGACCAAAAAGCCAAAGTCAAGTCAAAGTCAACCACGACAAATTCAACGGCCAAAACCAAAGCCGTAATCAAAGAAATAATAAATGGGCCCACCCAAACCCATTTAATGGGCCGGGATAGCCCATTAAGCTTTTATATAAAAATCTTATAAGCCTTAAACATTTAAAAACCCAAAACCCTTTATAACCAGGCCCAACAAACCGACCCAACCCTTAAAAGCACTTAACTGCTGTTAACCCATTCAACCCTTAACCCCAACACAGTTAGTCTAAAGGATTGTGGGTGTAACTCAACTATGTAACCTCGAGGGCCAGTTCTGCCAACTCCATAAACTCTAATAGACCCTAAGGACCTTTATTACAATTACACTATACAACTTCAAGGACCAAGGTTGCCAATACCACAAACCTTTCACCCCTGATATACCCTGTACATCTCTTCCATATTTCCCGCCATACCCTGAACCCCACCACTGTTCATTGTCGTCTTCCTTCACCCTACAACAAAACATCACTATCCTACTTTCCCCCCTCCGCCTCACTACAATCCAATGCCACTTTGGCAATCCCAAACCACCCCATTTGCTATACGAATCAAGGGACAAGATTGAAGAACTTGGGCACTACTCATTTTTGAGGGTCAAGATTGATGCTTTGAGCTCTCTCACTCAACAAACACAACAAGCACACGCTGCTGCTTATAAAAAGAAGGAAGAGGATAGAAGAAAAAGTTATCTAGGAGTAGTTTAGTTTTTAATTTTATTTTTAATGTTTTTATGTCATTTAATTACTGTAATTTACTTTTCAAAAGTCTTGTAAACCTTTTCTGGTTAATGAAATTTCAGTTTACTTTTTAATGGTGTTTTTACGTTTATGCAAGATTTCTTAAAACTGCTTGAAATTGTTCTTAATACTCTCAATAAGCTCTCTTTGTTCTTAAGCTAAATCTTACTCATTTAAGCTTACATACAGCTTAACTAAGTAAGCTTTATTACTCACTCTCAAAAATCACTAAAAATGGTATATTAAGCTAAAGGAAGATAAGCTAAAACAGAAAGAGCTTATGGGGAGAATGATAGTGCTTAGTTTGATAAGCTGGGTAGGATAAAGCTTTAAGGAAGCTGAAATAGCCCATTTAAGCCCTTGTATAAGCAAAGGGGAAGGTACTTTTCCCTGTCTCTCATTTTTCTTATTTTAAGCTCATTTTCAAGTCTTGCTTATTTACTGCTTATTGTTTTATTATTAATGCTTATTATGCCTTTAGTTTGCTTATTAGTTATGTTAGAATGCTTTTCAGAATCTGTTTTGAGTTTTTATTAAGTTTTCATTAAATCTGTTTGAAAAAAGCCAAAAAATATGCATTTTAGGTTTAGTATATTGTTAAGTGCTTATTTTTCAGAAGTTATTGCTTAAATGTCTTTAAAAATCCTTATGCTTAATCTGTTTTAACTTTTAATGTTTTTTTTATCTGTTTTAGCTTATTAAGTCATTTTTAGAACTTAAAGGGGTGTTTGGCATAAGGGTACAAAACGGGTCAAAAGTGGTATTAAACCCCTTTGGGTCATTAGGCCAGTTTTAAAATTCCATTTTAAGATCATTTAGTCAGTTTTTATAAGTTTCAAAAGTTAAAAATAAGTTTTGAGTCACTTTCTACATGTCATTCAAATCTGTGGTTTTGAAAGTTTTTAATACTGCTTATATCTAATTTTGTTCAAAAGTTGCTTTAAGGTCTGTTTTAAGCTTTCATTTAGTGTCAAATGCAGTAAGGATAAAGAAAGTTTAAGTTTTCATTTGTGTCTTGCATTAGGTATACTTCTGTCATTCTTTGTTCAAGCCTTTTAAAGGTCATGATTCAGCAGCAAAATTAAATAAGTTCTCTTTAGTTTTAAGTTATGATTTTTAGAATATAAGCTCATCAGTTGTCATATTTCATCAGTTCAAGCTTATTTTAGTATTTAAAAGTCTTTTACTAGGTTAAATTTAAACCTGCAGTTTGGCAATTTTTCTCTTTTCAAAACCTTTAAAACTCAGTATATGCTGAGTAATTCAGCCTTTTTCATTGAGCTTTTTCCTGCTTATTTGATATTCAAAATGATTTTTCTTTCTAGATTCTTGTAGTTTAGAAGATAAGCTTTTCATTGATATTAGCCTTAAGCCCATAAGGTTCCATCTTGTGGCTTAAATTTAAGCCCAAAAACCCCCCTAAGGGCTGTTTTGTCACCAGTTTTTACCTTATAGCTTATCTGCTTTTTCAAGCTTTTCTATTTATTTTCCTTGCTTATTTAGTTCTTATTTGCTTATTAGGTTAGTCTTAAGCTAGTCTAGCTTATTTTGCTTAGGTTAAAGCTTATTTGAGTTTTTTTTTTGGATTCCTGGTTTAAAATTTTAGTTTAAAAAGCCTTTAGTGATTCTGTCATTTCTTGCTTAAGTTAGCTTAATATGTCTGCTTATTTTTATGTGCATTTGTTTATTAGGTGTAGTTTAGGCCCCTTATAGCTTATGTAGTTTAGGGTGTAACTTATTTCAGCTTTTTGGGCTTAATTAGTTTGAGCATTTTTAGTGAAAATCATTTTTAGCTTTTCTGTCACCTAAGTCTGCTTATTTCCTAGCTTATTAGTGCTTTTCAAAAATATTGTCTTTATTAAAAATGTCCCATTTCAGCTTATTTATAAGTCCCTTTTAAAAATTTTTACAAAATAAAAAAAATAGGAAAAGGGGAAATCTGGGGTGAGAAAGGCTCGAACCCCAGACCTCTACCCTCTCAACCCATCCGTTCACAAAACACACTCAAACCAACTGCCCTAGGGTCTTTTTCAGTTTATTCTTGCATATTTAATCTTTTATAGTCTTTTTAGCCTTTTAGGCTTATAAGCTATTTTCTGCTTATAACAACTTATTTAGATAAGTTGTTTTCTCACTTTTATTTTTCTTAAAACCAGCATTCTTTAAGCTACTTTTTTGCATTTTTTCAGATTTTTCCCAATTTGTTTACTATTTTTAATTAATTTTTCTTTTCAAATTAGTAATTAATTCATAAAAAATAAAATCAAAATCAAAAAAATATAATTCTTTTTTTTAAAATTTTATTTTATCATGTAGGACCTAGGAAAAATAAATTTGCTTTCGTAGGGTTAAAATTTTAGATTTTGACTTTTTAAAGAACGAGATTTAATTCCGTTCTCATTTTCTTCGCGTTTTTAACTTTAAATCACTTCCGTTTTTGGTTTAGTTTTCTTTATTCTTTCTTTTTAGTCACTTAGGGTTAATTAAAAGTTAAAAAACTAATTTAGGATTAAATTTTGATAAATTAGGTTTTTAAGTCGCGTTTTTACGTTCCCGTTTTAGGTTTTAACTTAAATTGCTTTCGTTTTATGGTTTATTTTACTCGTTTTTGCATTTTTATCTGTAGAAATAGTTAACCAATTCAAATCTTTGATCATTCAAGCACCATTTTCAAACCGATTCTCGATTTTCAAATTCACGCCTCGTCGGGAAGAACGACCCGGGTCCGGTTTTAAACTTTGTGGATAACGAAGTGAGAGACCGATACTTTCGGTAATACTATACTACTATTATTGATATTATCCTATTATATATATATATATATATATATATATATATATATATATATATATTATATATTATATATTTATATGTATTAAAAGGAATCTGTCAATTTTTGGCGCCGCTGCCGGGGAGGCCGTGAGACGATTATCGAGTTGAAGTTTGTTGTGCTTTGAAGACCCATCCTTGTGAAGTTATTTTCTTTATAAAAATATAAAAATACAAAAATATTTTTCATTTTCTTTTATTAGTATATAAAAGCAAGAAAAATCAAAAAAATAAAAACATTATCCTAAATAAAGATAAACAATTCATCATCAATATAATGCTTTCCACTGAAGCATTATCATAATAAGTTCCCGAATCAAAGATTAAAACTTGCCTTTTGTGTCACTTGCGAGGTACGGCTAACCTTTAATTGATTAACAAACTACAAGAGGGGTATAAGGCGGGTTGTTCCATAGAACTACGACCCTAAAGGAGAAAGGTTTTTAATAGCTTCGCGCTTTCCTACTCCTCCGCTCCTTTGTGCGTTTTTCTCTTTAAAGAGTTGCCGTGAAGCTTGTTGATTAATTGGTTTAAGTTGTCTGATCTCATTTTGTCCTTTAATAAAATGAATTGTTTAAAAAAAAACCAAAAATAATCTTCTTATCCATTTAATTCTTTTCTTAACCCTTTATATTGTTTAATTCTTATGACGTCACTCGATTATCGTTTGAATCCCCTCTTCACGATTAAAGAGTGTTCATCTTGTGGATCTTTGTATAATAAAGGATATTGTTGTACGCCCGACCCATCTCAACAACCCCTTCGTGATTGTCCTAAGTGTGGAAACCCGGTTGAAGGTCCAAATTGTCAAGGATGTGCTCTATGGCGAAAGAAATTGAAGGAAGTTTGGTTTACAATTTTTCATGAAAATGGACTTTGCAAAGACCTTCTAAACACTTACGAGTCATCCGATGACGATACCAACGTTGTTAATGCTCCTCAAGAGCCATTCGTTGTCAAATAGGACCCTAGTATAAATTCTTCACAAAGTCCTCCACTAATCGACCATCATTGTTGTTACGAGTGTGGTGATTCGTTAGACGATATCTTTTGTCAACGATGTACTTGTAAGTCTTGTGGGAAAGGTGCTCATTATGGTTACAATTGTCCACCGCAAATTCCGATTATCTCTAATCCGGAACCATGCTACAATCAAAACCTTAATGAGATCCTACAAAATTTGCAAAGTTTGCAACAACAATGTCTTTTGGGTACGTGCCAACAATGTGGTTGTAATGAATATGATGGAGTTTGTTTTTATTGTACTGTTGGAAATGGAACACCAATCAATTTTTCAACTCCGTACTCTTCTAACGATTCTCCAAGTTTTGCAAACCACCCTCCACAACCCCAATACGTGCCATACTCTTGTGAGTTATGTGGGAACGATGCCCATCATGGCTATGATTGTCCACCTCAAGTCCCGTTTGTCTACAATCAGGACCCGTGTTCCAATCAAAACTTTGATTATTTTCCACAAACTTCACCGAGTTTTCCACAACAATATCCTTGTTGTGAAGATTGTGGGGGTCCTCACGAGACTTTTCAATGTCAACCGATGAATTATTACGAACCTAATCCGTGTTATGATTCTAATTATTCCGGTTTTGACCAAACTCAACCCCCACAATATACCGTCAATCATCCAATCTTCAATGCTCAAAATGAGCTTCTAAATTCTCAAAATAAGATCATGGAGCAAATGACATCCATATGTGATATGGTTGGTCAATATATGCAAAAGAAGGAAGAAGATAGGCGAATTGCGGAAGATCAAGCGGCTAAAGATCGATATTGGAAGATTCCCATTTGCTATGATGATGACGAGGACTATACCATTGCAATCACACCCGTTTTATCAACCGAGGAGCCCGTTGACTCTCTCATAATGGAGGATGAGCATCTTGACACTATTCTGGCAACGGAATCGGACGAAGTAATAAAGTCTAGTGTCGAGAACCTTGTCCCGATCCCAAGTGAGTCCGAGGGTATTCCCGCGACAAAATGTGTGATTAGGGGGGGGGCCTCTTTTGAAACTACCACCCTTGTACCTCTTAATGCTCTCAATGAACATTCTGATATTGTTGTCACAATTCTGACCGATGAATAATTCTTCAATGATGACGATTTCCTCCCTACGGTGAGGATTCGATTATCTCGTCATCACCTCCTGATGTTTGAGATCGTCAGCTTAGAGGTGTGTAATTGTTGATCCGGGGGAAGTTTGAAGGATTGATGATAGATATTCTTTAACAATCAAGACGATATCCTTCATGAAAAATAGTTGAATATCAATCTTCTTATTGCTAAGATCGAATCATTAAGAGATAAATCCCACTCCATCTTCCGAAGTTGGATCAAGTCCTACCTCCACATTTCCTAATCTTATCTTGGAGAACTAACACCTTTGATAATTCTATTCCCGAATCTGAAACTTTCCCGTTTTATCTTAGAAGAGATTATAGTGCAGTCCCACTTACATCATTCTGAGTTATCTCTTCCTGATTATAAAGCTTTCTACGTTGATAACGATCATTTTAAAGAGAGGAGTAGTGGCAGTACCACTACTCATGTTGATTTTTCTCAATATGATTCGTTTATCTTTGATCTTTCGAATGATCAGTTTCCTCCTGCCGATAGGAGTGACTTTAATCATGAGGAGTTCGCCGATGAACTCACTCACATCATGCCTCTCCCGGAACTTGAATGTTTCAAATTTAAGATTGAGCCCGATCCGGGAGATTTGACTTCTATTGACCCCGGGATTCGTAAGAATGTGTCTACAACTAATGTGAATGTACCATTAGAGGATGACCAATCTTCTCTCTTCGCTTATGTTGTATGGATCTTTCTTGCTTTTCTCACGTATCCCGTTGTCCCTCCATATCTTCTCTCCACCGGGAATGAAGATACCATTTTTGACCCCGGCATTTCCATTTGATCATTCTTTTATGCCGGATGTATCTCATCGGAGTGGAACTTTCATGAAATTCAATGTTTATCCAAACCACTTGAATGAAAGTCCGATGATGATTTTATCTTCCACTTGCTTCCCCATGGACCAATGAATTCGGGGTCGAGTCAAGCTTGTGACTCGGTTAACAAAAACAAGGCGCTTCGTGGGTGGCAACCCATGCTTATCCTGTCTATCTTCTTTCTTTATGCTAATAAGTGTTTTGTGTTGTGATGAGGCTCGCCTCTACCATTACCCGTGTTTTGTGTTTTGTGGTTTATTGTCCAGGATTGCCCGGATTGTGATGACTCTCGTGCTCGCGGTTTTGTCCTCCGATCACTCGAGCTTCACATCCTCAGCTTCATTTTGGGAATCCAATATCCTAATCTTATCGACTAACGTTTTATCTTTTGGCACACCTAGTAAACGGCCTTAGATTTACGTAGGTACCCCTTTTAAAACATCGAGGACGATGTTTAGTTCTAGTATGGGGGGGATCTTCGATTTGATTTTTGCCTGCAGCCGTTGTTATCACGTAATCCCGTTTTTACCACCAAATTTTTGCAAAAATACCAAAAAAAAAAATTTTAAAAATTTTCAAAAATAAAATAAGTGTTTTGTCACAGTTTTGACTTTCCCAATGGGTAGATAAGAATAAATTTTGACTCGATCGGGCGTGTTGAGCCCTAGCTTTGTCCCTTAACCATTTAATAAACGAAAGTTTATTAGGCTAAGCATTCGCGGATCCTTTTATTAAGGATTTTAAATTTGCGAAGAACGGAAAATGATAGTGTTATTTACAAGTAGGATGCTAAACAAGGATTATTTGGAAATCTTAAAAGCTTATAAGTGTAACTTGTCGCTTTTTCTCCCAGAAGCTCTTAACCTGACTAATAAACGTGCTTAATTTTGCTTTAACTTTAAACCGACGTTTTCTAAAAAGAAGCTCTTTCGGAAACGAAAATATTCATTTTAGTTCAGCTTTATACTTGAGTTTCTAAAACGAAAATTTCTCTATTACGGAAAATATGTTGCAAAATTGAAAAAAAAAATAAATAATAAATGATGAAAAATATAAACTGTGGGCTGATAAAGGTTTACTGCATCTTGCCGGCTCACAACCGATGTTGCAGTCTTCAAAACAAGGCCCATAGTGAGATAATAAATGCCAAAGTGCATTCGTAAGTGTTATCAATAAGAAACCGTCGTCAGACTAAGTCACTACATCTTGTCGGAGGCGTGGCCGATGTTGTAGTCATGTAAATGATGACGGTAGTATAGTACATAGAAATAAATGAAAATTTAATGGTTAAGATTTCTTTTTCTAAACTCAAGTATAATTTTGAACTAAGAATAACTTGCTTTAAGACTTCAAAAGTTGTTGGTTGCCGTCGGTAGATTATTTCGATTAAGTATTCTCCGTGGGGTGTCAAAAACCTGGGCACTTAGCTGATGAGGCTGGGACGTTCCGAGAAGAAAGGTCGCTACATGGAATAATCGCACCAATGAGATCATTAAATTTTTGCGATGTTTGCGGGTGCTTGAGTAGTAACTTCGTTTAATTTAGCGTAAATCTAAAAGAAATTCGGCCTAAAAGGGTGGAGTATCCCGCTATTACATTGCGAACATTCTCCTGTGGGGTCTCAACCTGATAACCTAAGTCGAACTCGGCTGGGATCTATCGAGAATATGCTGGTTGGTGGGTGATCTAGTCTTTTCCCCAGATTTCTTCAGAAATATCGTTATGCACATAAACTATACTACTTTCTAAAACTGTCGATCTAAATTTAACTTAAAATTAAGCACAACCACTCTAATTGAATAATTGTTGGGAGCGAAAAGTTGACAAGTCATAGTTATAAGTAGTGTTAGCATTTTTACTTGTACTTAACGGTGATTTCGTTTTTACGCTTAGCTTGGGACTAGTGAAAAATCGGGGACGATGAATTTATCCGTCAGGACATCCGTAGATTATTCTATGGGCGCTTCTCATTCTATGATCCCAGTGTTGATAAAATAAAGGAAGTCAAACATATTAGTTAAGAAAAGAAAAAGGAAAAATACAAAAATATTAGGGATAGTTAGTGTAAATATAAAAAAATGGTGAAAACGGGACTTGTCGAAGCTAATGATTTTTTTTAGTTCCCCTTGACGAACACTTATTTCGAGGTTATTAGTCGAGGGGGATTAAGATTCTTGGTTTTCTTAAAGTGTTTACTTCATAACATTGCGTGAGGACACGGCAATACCTTAGTATGGGGGATTTAATATGTGCTTAATTACACATATTTTATACCAAATAAAACGAGCTTAAATGACCAAAAACAGACAGAAATTGCCAAATATATGTTTGTTTTGCTTTGTGTACTGAGCAGGTATCGGATATTCAGAAAAAGACGAAAAACGAAGCCAAACCAGACAAAACCGAGCACGGATTTGAAAAGAGCATGAAAAACTGAGGCCAAGGGTACAAAAAGATTGAAAACGGAGCTCAAACGAAAATTACCGGATCGACTCGACAACGTTTGTGTAGAAGTCAAAACGAAGTCAAAGTCAACCCCGAGACCCGTCGTTGGAAAAAGCTTCAAAAAAAAAAAAAAACCGAACCCGAAAAACTAAATTTCCAAAAGTGGGCCCACCCGTACCCACCTAGTGGGCCCAGGTCAGCCCACTTTATTTAAAATAACCCATGAGCCCAAATACAAATAAGCCCATGTCAACCCTTTTAGAAACAAACCAGCCCAACACCTTACCTTGGCCCAATTGACACTTAACCAGCCTAACTAAACCCTTTAACAGATAAGCCGTTAGTCCTAAAAAGGACTATCCTTGCAAACACAAATGCACTTGAGGGATTGAACCCTATTAACTCTTCAATCTTACACATCACAAGGACCTAAGCTGCTATATCACTAGACAAAATGAGGGGCCTAAAGTGTCATCTACCAAACACTTATCCCTACACCCCCTTTCTATCCAGTTAAACCCTAACCCAATTTCCCGCCATAACCAAAACCCAAAAAACCTGTTTACCTTTTCCCTCTCCCCAAAACACTCAACCCCCAACATTTTACCCTGCAACTCCCATTACACAAGGGACAAACCCCATAAACCCTCCCCCATCACATGATGCCTTGCCACTGTGGCAATCTAAGTTGCTAAATTAAATGAAGGTTTAAGATGAATTTGTTTTGCTCCAAGAATATTTCGAGGGCTAGGAATATGTTTTTGGTTTTGGCTTCTCACAACACAAACACAACAAACACAAGCTAAGAAAGACTTCCCAGCTTATAAAAGAAGGAGAAGACAGAGATAGTGTAGAGTAGAGAAAACTAATTTTCAGCTTATTGTAACTTTTAAACTTTGTACCCGTTTCAAGTTATACAAGTCATTTAATTTAAATTTGTTTCTTACTTTACTTATTTACTTTATGCAAAGTTCATATATAGGGGGTTAAAAAGCTATAAGCCGTTTGATTAAGCCATATTGTTTCCTATAAGTTCTTAAGGCTTTAATAAGCTTAACAAAACTTATTTGATCTCAGTTGGCCTGTGTACCTTGAAATTTGGTTAAAAGTTCATGTTTGAATGCTTTTGAATTAATAAGCTTATTTGAAAGACAAGCCAGAAGGGGATGGGCTTGTAGGTGATAATTTTTAGCTTATCTAATAAGCCAGGTAGACATCAAGCTATTTCCAGTATTTCTGTCCTTGGATAACACAGGACAAAAGGTGCTTATAAATTTTCTTTTCTCAATTTCTTGTTCCTATTATTTACTTTTCCATCCACTGTTGCTTATCATTTGGCTTCATACTTGCTTATTGTGCTTATTTATATCTTCATTGTGCTTATTGTCTCTTTAAAATGCCTATTTAATTTAGTTTATTGCATGACTTAAACTGATTTACCCTTTAACTGCATCATAAAGGAGTGTTTGGGTTAAGCCCCCAAAATGGGTCCTATTGAGTTAAAACTCTTTGGGTCACCTTGGCCAGCTTCAATCACATTTTTTAGTTAGCATAAATGAGTTTTTAGAAGTTTTTCAAGTTTAAAACTTGTTTTTAAGGTTTTTGCAAAACCCCCTTTGAACCTGTGGTGACACAGTGGACTCAAAGGGGCTTAATTGTTTAAGCTTATCAACTTAGCTCTAGAGTCTGTTTTTTTAGTGCACTTTGGTGGCAAGAATGAATAGCCTAAGTCCCACTATTGTTTTAATGAGTTTTGGTAAAAGACTGACAAGTCTCAGTTTTATATTTTCATAAGTTTTAATTACTCGTTTTTTATTTTCAACTTACACCCTTTAAACCATGTTATTAGCTTGTGAATTTTTGAGCACAAGCTCATTATGAGCTTGTCTCTGTCTGTTTCAACTTATCTTTAAGCTTTGAGCTTATTTGATGGTTTAAACCAAGGGCTGCAAAGAGCCATTGGGTCTGCCACTTAGGGGTCCCCTGGTGCAAAGTGCCAAATTGACAGCAGCCATAAGCTATCTTAAAGCTTATCATCCACCTTGTTTTCAGCAGTTTTAGACAGCTTATAGGGTGTGCTTAAAGACCCTATAAGTTCAGCCATTGGGTCCCACTTTAAGAGCTTGAAAATAAGCCCTGAAAGTGCCCCCAAGGACTTAATGGCCTGCAGCCAAGCCTTGTAGGCTTAATTAGCTTATTGCAGTTTAATGCCCTGTCATTTTAGCTTATTTAGGTTTAGAATAGCTTATTAGGTTAGATTAGGTCTAATGTGCCTTAGTTTGTCCCTTTTAGTGCTTATTCTAGCTTATTTGTTGTTTATCTAAAATTTCTAAGTATAAAGCCATTTTTGGCTTAGGTGCTTATTTAGCCGTTTAGTCTGTTTTATTTGCTTATTTTAGCTTAATAAATGCTTAATAGACTAGAGTAGATATAGGACTTAGCTTAATTCTAATTTTCATAGCTTATATTTGCTTAACTAAGCCAACATTATAGCTTGTTTTTGTTTTAAGTGAGCTTTAGCATCTTGCCAGCTTTTTGGCTTATTTCTGAGCTTATTATTAAGTTTCAATAAAAAGTTCAAGTTTTAAAAATGCTAATTTATATGTTCTTTAAAACTTTGTAAAAGAAAAAAAAAATTTAAAAAGGGGAAGGAGTGAAGTCCCAAGGAGCTGAGGCTCGAACTCGGGACCTCACCTCCCTCAACCCTCTTAATCACATACACACTACCAAACATGCTCCCTTGGGTCTTCCTGTTAAGAACCCTTGGGCCAGTTTAATTATAAACACAAATTGGCCATTTTGCCTTATAAGCTGTTTAAGCTAATTTGACAGCTTATTTGATAAGCTGGTTTCTCCCTTTCAATTTTCATAGGACCCTCACAACTTTAGCTATTTTATGTTAATTTTTCAGATTTTTTTATAAAGTTTAAATATTTTTTATAATTTATTTTCTTTTTAAACTTAAAAAAATTCATAAAAAATTCAAAAATTATCAAAAAAATATTTTTCTTTTTTAGAAAATTTTCTTTAGTCATATAGTTTGTAGGAAAAATATAAAAATTTTCGTAGGGTCATTTTTATAACTTTTTGCTTTTTAAAGAACGGGGTCGGGTGCGGTTTTTGTCTTGACTCGTTTTTGGGTCAAACGACCTCCGTTTTCAGTCTAGTCTTTTTCATTCTTCGTTATTTGACTCCTAGAGTAGTTTAGAAGTGAAAATTTCTTCGTAGGGTTAATTTTGAAGATTTTAGGTTTTTCCCCCTTTGTTCGGGGTCCGTGCTCTTGTTTTCTAGCTTAATTTCATAATTTTTAGGATTTTCTTAAACGTTTTTGTTTGTTATTGTTTAATTTAACTTTCCACACTCTCAAATCATTTTTCTCATTCAAACTCCAATCTTCCGACTGTATCGATTCTCCAGTCCAGCCTCGTTGGGGATAAACGACCCGGGAACATTCTATACTACTTCTCGGTTTTATTGATCTTGTTGATTTTTAGACTTATATATATTTTATATTTTATCATATATTATATATTTAGTATAAATAAGTCTAAAAATCAACCTGCAACAAAGCGTGCTACACCCAAAAAGCCCACAACCACCACACCAGTCAAACAAACCAAGCCAGCTCCTCCTCCTTCAAAGAAACCTTCCAAGCGTAAGCTTCCACAGAAAGTTAGGAAGGGAAAGCCTGCTTTCCAACTTGTTGACGAAGAAGATGAAGCTCAACAAGAATCTATTCCTCAAAGAGAAGATGATGATCCTGATCTCGAACTAGCTAAGAAGTTAAGTTTGGAAACACCTCAAGAAAAGGGAGAAGGAGAAGGTGATAATGCTGACCTGGAACGGGCTATCAAGCTTAGCTTAGATCCGGCCTTTCTGCCACAAGGTCGGGCACCTGTTGGAGGAGTGACGATCAGGGATCCAGTGTCAGAAGCAACTCCCAAACTGCATGAAGTAGTAGGCAAGGGAAAGGCCGTTGTAACTGAAGAACAAGTAGCTCATTCCCTGATCGATCTGTCAAAGAAGAAAAGAACTACTGATCAGTTTATCCTTGCTAGGCGTGATCAATCTCCTCCTGATTCTACAACTGGACCCTCTTCTCGACCCGATGATGATACATCAGAGAAGGTGATCCATGAATCTTCATCAACATCTGATTCAGAAAGAACAGAAAGTGATACAGAATCTGGTGCTCCTAAAGGTGACAAAGTTCAAGGTGAAATAGTCTCGTCTACCGTAACATCAGGAGTAAGCATTCCTGTATCAGACCCTGAGAAAGCACATGAGGCTCTGGCTGGACCAGACCCTGAGCCCATGAACGAAGACCAGACTGGATCAGACTCTGGAAAATTACATGTGTCTCTTGCTGGACCAAACCCTGAGCACATGGATGATGAATTCATTGCAACAGCCTACCCAAAGGTTCATGAAAACCTGAAGCTCATAACAGGCGAACGTGTCATCGATGATAAACCAGAAAGTCATTCTGGTTCTATGTCTTCCCTGAAAAATCTCGATGACTCTTTTAACTTTGGGGATCAATTTCTTCATGACAAACCAACCGAAGATGATCAGGAGAAATCTAAAGCTAGAGAGGAGTCTGATTCCACTATACCTGATCCTAGTCATCAGACAGTAACGTCAACTCCTCCAGTGATTGCTCCCTTCACAGATGTCACATCTTCAGAGCCATCATTACTGGTCACTCCTCCACCAATCAACACGGAAGCTACAACAATCACCACATCTCTCCCTGAAATCACTCCATTCATCGCCCTTCAGCTAAGAGTGGCAAGATTGGAACAAGAGATGTCTGAAGTGAAGAAGACTGATCTCTCTGCTGATGTGTTGGCTTCAATAAGATCCCAAGTTCCTACGGCTGTTGATAATTATCTAGGAACAAAACTTGATGATGCTCTCCTTAAGGTTCTTGAACGACACACTGCAGATTTAGTCGAGAAATACTCTGTGTTGCCTGGCCCAGAGTCTGTCAGGAATCAAGAATCTGGAAAGAGTCCAAAGGAGATTATAAAAGCCAAAAAGGAACAAGGTGAGGAGAAACAAGATTCTACTTACACCATCAGGTCACTGATGAAGTTGATAATGAGAGTTGGATCTAAAGAGTGCCTCTTAGTCCACATGAATAAAAGAAGTCTGGCCAACAAAAACACGACAACTACCGGCTAATACAATTGCCTCTCATGGAAGCTTTTGATAGCGGATGATGAACGCCACGATAAGGAAGTTGCAGACAAGGTGAAAGACCACAAGAGAAAGCTTGATAGTGATGATGATGATGAAGACGATGATGATAGATGCTGCAGCCCTTCAGCTGGATCAAACCAGGGTCCAAGAGAGGAGATCTGATTCTGCCTTAGCTGCTAGGGGGTCAGCTAACCTCCTCCGAAAGCTTAATTACCAAAAGCTCAAAGAAACCAAGGGATCCTGATCATCTGCTTCCCAACAACATCCAACTCTCTCCTCAACTGGATGGCAGATCACTGACACAAGAGAGGCTGGTGTTGACTCTTTGATGCACATATCTGATCCCGAATCAGAACATTCTGAACAATCTTCAGATGACATTTCAATGCAGGATGAAGGGAATGTCTCAGATATGGAAGACACTGACAATGCTCACATTCCCAAGGTGTCAACCACTACGTGGTTTAAGCCGATTCCAGAAAGCGAGAGACCTGCTACACCTGAACCAGAATAGACCATTCCTGACTGGCTGGATTCACACCGTAAATATATATAATATATAACAAAATATAAAATATATAATTAAGTGTAAAAACCAGCAATCAATGAAACCGAGAAGTAGTATAGAGCTTTCCCGGGTCGTTTATCCCCAACGAGGCTGGAATGGTAAATCGATACGATCGAAGATTTGAGTTTGAAGGAAGGAATTGGTTTGGGAAGTTGAAAAAGTCAAATTAGATAATAACGGACTAAAACGTTTAAGAAAAACCTAGAAATTACGAAATTAAACTAGAAAACGAGACCCCGAATCCCGAACAAAAGGGGGAAAACCTAAAATCTTTAAAAATACACCTACGAAGAAATTTTCGCTTCTAAACTACTCTATGGACCAAATAACGAAGAATGAAAAAGACTAGACCGAAAACGGAGTTCGTTTGACCCAAAAACGAGTCAAAACAAAATCCCGTACCCGGACCCGTTCTTTAAAAAAAGAAAAGTTATAAAAATGACCCTACGAAAAATTTTATATTTTTCCTACAAACTAGATGATAAAAGAAAATTTTCTAAAAAAGCAAAATATTTTTTTGATAATTTTTGTATTTTTTATGAATTAAATAAACTTTTAACTAAATTAAATTATAAAAAATATTAAACGATTACTAAAAATTCTGAAAAATTTACAAAAATTACTTTACTATATAAAGTTCCTACGAAAATTAAGAAACACAAATAAGCTGAAGGAATAAGCCCCGAAAATAAGCTTGACAGCTTATAAGCCTATTTGGCCAAAACACCCTTAAATACTAAGCACCTTGGGTCTTTAACGAAAAAGACCCAAGGGCGCAGTGGTAAGAGGTGTGTGTAAAGGGGGTTTGTATCGCTTGGTCCCGGGTTCGAGTCTTGCTCACCCGGGCCAAGTGTCTTTCCCCCTTTTTTATTTTTCGAAAAACTCTAGGGTAGAAAATGAACAAAAGTAAAGTGAAAGGTAGGCGGGCAAATTAGTGTAATTTTACACTATAGTGCAAACGAGTACCCTTGGACTTTAAGAAAAGTACCAAACCAACCCTACGATCTAGCTTATTTTTTTGGCTTATTAAAAATTGAGATTCAGCAAAAACTTAAAACTACAAACTTATTAAGGAGCTTATATTAAACAACTTTAACAAATGCACTTTTCACTTTTATCAAAAGAATAAGCTTAAAAATAAGCTTAAAGTTGACAGCAAGCTTAAGAGGCTTTTAAGCTAAAATTGCTTAAGTCTTTTTGGGCTTGGGGTCGTATAAGCTAGGCTAAGGACTAAAATAAGCAAAAGGGAATTAAACTAACTTAAATAAGCTAAAAAGGAAAGGAAAAGCTAAACTAGATAAGCTGTGGAAACTTATTATGGCAGAAAAGCTTAAACAAAGCTTGAAGACAAAAATTGCTTAACTTGGGCAAATAAGCTAGAAAAAGGCAAAATAAGCTTAACAACTAATTATCTAATCTAAATAGGCTGTAAGAACACAAGGGAGCTTATGGAATAAGCTCAATAAGCCAGAATCAAAAGATAGGCAATCCCTCAGCCTAAGGGGCTCAAAAACAGCCAAAGGGCATGTTTGGGCTTGAAAATAAGCTAACTAACAAGCTTCCTAAGGCCTGAAACTTTGAGGGCTTATTTAAGAAACTTATAGACTCTTCAAATAAGCAAAACTTGGGCTTAAGTGTGCTTAATGCTGAGAAAGATGAATGAGACTCCATAAAAAAAGAAGTTCCCCCCTTTGCACCAGGGGAACTTTAAGGCAAATCTCAAGGGCTTATTTGACAGCTTATTTTAAGCTGTCAAATAAGCTCTAAAAACACAAAGAAGCTCAAACAGATTGAGTGCTATAGCTAAGGGGCTTGTGCACCAATTTTCAGCTTTTAAAAATCAATTCTACTTGCTTATTTTTGATAGGAAAAAGTTGGTTGGGTTTGTTAAAAAACGGTGGCACTAAGAAACTTGGGTGAATTTGACCCAAGAAGTCAAAATAACCAAAGGTTTTGACAGGAGTTTTAACATACACAAAACACAAACTTTTTGAGGCAAAAACTCTAACCTACAAGTGCTTAATCAAATAAGCACTTGTGGGTTTCTTAAAAACCTAACAGTTTCAAAGTGGGTTCATAAACCTTTGAAAAACAAATTTTCAACTAAAAAAACTTTTAAAAACACTTTACAAACACCAAAGATGATCTTAACTACTAAGTGACCCTAACCAAAGTCAAAACCATTTTGACCGTCGTTTAGGCTTTGCGCCAAAACACCCTTTACTTAAAACTGCCAAACTAAAGTGGGCTTAAAAATCTATTTTAAAGCTAAAACTTTTAAAACCTTTTATCCACTTCCACTTAAAATGACCTAGTTAAACTATTTAAGCTATAAATTGCCTAGCTTATTTTGAAAAATAAGCTAGTTTCTCTACTAGCTTTTTGCACTAATATGACAATTTTAAGTTATAAACTAAGATTACATAAGTTTAACCTAATGAAAACTGAAAACAGCTAGATATTAAACCTAAACAAACATGTTTGAAAAGAATAAAAGCAAATAAGCTAGTGTCTAAAGCTAAAAATTAAGCTAAATGGAAATTGAGAATTGAAACCTTGGATTTGTTGCTGCAGAAACCAGGACCACTCTCTGATCGATGGCCAAAAACCTGCCTAATGGCTCCTTAGCCTCTAAACCCTGAGCAATAAGCTCAATAAGCTTATATTAGCTTATTTCTCCAAAATGCTTCAAAAATGAATCTCATGAACAATTATGAATTAAATTCAAATGAAAACAGTATTTAAGAGCTTATAACAAGTTTTAAGCTGAATTAGAGCTTATTAACAAGAATAAGCTCAAAAGAGCTTATTGAGAGCTTATTGCTAAAAAAATGGCTTATAACTTGAAATTTAAAACATAAACACGATTGAACTTACTTCATTAATAACTAAAGAAGAGTACAAAGGTAGTAACAACACATTAAACTGAAATTGAAAAGGTTTTGAGACTTAATTGCATGAACAATACACGAATTTAGAAAATTACAAAGAAAATTTAAAAACTAAAAGCTCACTCCGTATCTTCTGTCTTCATCTCTTTATAGTGAGTTCTTGTGGTTAGTTGTGTGAGAGGGGGAAAGCAAACACATCTAGCCCCCAATTTCACAAAAATCTTTCTTGGTCCGTCGAAAAAGGTCATGGGAGTGTGGGATTGCCACTTGGCAATCTCACAGCTGGGAAAAATGATAGTGTAAGGATGGGGGAGGTGAGTATCTATTTGGTGTGAAGGTTATGGGAAATACGGGTATACCACACCTCGGAGTGTGTTTGGGGGAAAACTAGACGACAAAATAAGTATTAATTATAACAGGGTGTTGGTTTGGTAATTTTTACATGTTGGCCCCTCATGGTAAATCTTTCATTACACATTTCGTCCTTGTGATTATACACTTTTTGGGACTTGGCAAAGACAAGTCCCCAATAGTTAATAACTTCTTTGCACAATTCGTGTCCTTTGGTGAATACAACCCTTGACTTGCGATCACAAGTCCTAGAGTGTATCTTTGCAAAAATTACACAGAATGCACCCTTGTCTTCCTTTTATCTATTTTTCTTCTTTATATAAAGTTATAGGAATTGACAATTTTCAGTCCTTAAACTTATATTTCTTTGACTTTTGGCCTCGGGGTTGACTTGGGTTGACTTTGACTTTGACCAGTTGACTTTTCTGTTGACTTTTTGACTTGATTGACTTTCCGGCTTCGATTTGGCTTTGTCTTTCACAGTCTTTTCCATTCCGAGTCCGGTTTTGTCGTTTTGGCTTTGTTTTTTGTCCTTTTCTTAGTTATCCGTTCCTGCACAATACAATTAGCAAAACAAGCATATATTTGGCATTTTAAGTCCGTTTTTGGTTATTTTAGCTCGTTTTTAAAGGTAAAAGGTATGTGTAATTAAGCACATACCAATTCCCCCGAATGATTTCCCGGAGCCAGAACATAACTGGGCAAATGCATACGCCACAACGTATAAAGTTCTTGATGAAAACAAGCTTCAAAGGAAGACGTATGATATTAGGTCATTCATCAAATGGTTCTGCAGACGAACAGGAAAGAAGAAGCTCTGCAAAGCTGATTTAGAAGGTCCAGCATTCAACCTTGTTAAAGCCTTTCACAAGAACAGCGTCTTTCTTCAATACCAGATGGATGAAATGCCACAAAATCTGCTGACAAAATCAGGTTGACTTGAGTAATCCTGAGGGTCCATCAACATTCCCCAAAATTTAAATGAACCACTGCCCATAGGATGACCACCCTGGACAGGTACACATCAACCACAAATCATCTCAATAAGGATCTGGATTATCTGCTGACAGTGGACAAGAGCGAAAAATAGGCCTTATCCATATTCCAAGCTCAAAGCCGTTCGATACCTAGACTTGGCCTTGAAGAATTAGTTCCAATCGTTGTGGGTTGAGAGTGAACGCGAAATATGACATCAGTGCGTCTATGGCATCACTCACTACTGGTGGTTTAGGAGAAGGAATTCTATATCAACAAACACAGTGAGTCCTCTGATCGGAAGCATCAGATAGCAGATGCGAATTCTCATGTATCAGATGTCAAAGTTGTTTGAAAAATAGGATACACTATCTGAAGAGATAATCCTTCTTGCCGAGCTGATTACCAAGAATACAAGATCCTCGGAAAAGATTTCAAGGGAAACCTAAGCATCAAATGTTTTTGGAAGATCTGTTTCCTCTCAATATCAGAAAAGCTCAACCATCTGCCCAAGGAACAAGACAAGAACAGTCTTCACACTGCAGTCAACATGTGAAAAAAAACCTGTGATCAGGATCGTGTGGAGACTTACAGCTCGGGATTTGAAAGTAATCAACAAAGATCAACCTTGGAACGTCTAATTGGGATGCAGCCCGACAATTACTTTCAAAGAAGACTATAACGAATCGTCCCTAACCAAGAACAGTTGTCTAAAGAGACAGAAATGATCAAAAGAAAAACTGAGAGGCTGAATGAGCTCACAATTTATAGTTAAGAGACGTTGACAAGATCATGGAAAGCTAGACCAAATGGTTTAATAGACTTTCATCTGTACGAGTAACACTAAGGGCATTGGAACTAGGAAGTGTCAAGGTGACAAGAGAAGAAGCAAAGACTTCCATCACTGCAATCGAGAAAAGACTACAGATCAGAAGGATCTATCGAAGTCTAGAAAGCTTTGTTGGAGGAAATAATAAAGAGATATTGACTACAGGCTGATCAACAGAACAACGTGACGACATCCTCGTTACAATAAAAAGGTCAATTTTGTCTCTTATTATGAAAAATATATCATGTACATTAGTAGCTAGTTAATCTCTTGATGATTAAGTGTAGGAGTAATTTATATCCCTCAACGATTGAGGGGGAGCAGTTATATGTCTCTTACACGTCTTGCGAATAAAGGCCACACTTTTCTCCCAAATTTTATAACATATTTAAATCAATTGATATCCAAAATGTCAAAGGGTTTAAAATTTTTGATAAGGGGAGAAAATGTGATTAAAATATGTGTATAATAATAACTGTGATTATTAGGACTCATATACTCCGCCCAAACGTGCTAAACAATTTCGAATACCGAGCACATTTTGAGGGGGAGCGTTTCTGAAAAATGCCAAAAACAATCGAGGTACTAAACGCTTTTTTTGGGGAAAATTATTTACATTCATAATAAACTTAATGATTTTCAATTGGTTTTATGGAAAGGAGAACTGTACCAAAAGACCGACCATGCATTTTACTTAATTAGAGTTATAAGGTTGGTAAGGTTAGGTACTATTCCCAATGATCCAGCCATAACCGGAGGGATCTACCCAGGGACAATCCACTAGTTAGTGTAGAAGTCCTTAGGTATGACATGAAAAAGGAGTAAAAGTGAGAATAAGGGAAAAGTGCCGACTGAGATGGAGCTAGTACTGGAATAAACCCAACAAGGTTCTAGTCATGAAGTCTCGGTAAAGCAAACTGAAGTTTGAAGAATTAAAAGGATGTAAAGATAAAGGTTAAAGAAAGAAGCCTCCATTCAACTTAAGCAAAAACCGGGGTCAATTCATAATGCATCCAGAATCACTAATGATGATTGCAAGACATTGAATATCATCATCATAGACCCAGTGATGCAAAGCACAACCCTCCCTAGCCACTCAGAATCTCTTAAAAGATTTTTCTGTATCATTTCTCAACGGAAGACAAACACGTTATCAATTGACTTCCTCACTCCCGAGTTAGTTGATATTGAACAGTTGCAGTCCTGCTCCAGCCTCCGATTACTAAACCAAAATGCACTATTGAGTCTAGAGCCAAGAGATCGTCAATTAATATCGTTAGGACACATATCCAATTCTCTTGTCTTTCACACACTATGGAAACAAGTCTATCCTAAGAGTCCTACGCATTATCCTTGTGATATTGCCAGAACATCCGAGTGAAACGAAGGTTTTTCACAATGAAGATGGAAATCCTGCTAGATGCCAAACATCAAACAAGCTCTAGGTAGGTGACCTTGTGCGACTCTACAAGAATCCAAACTTGTGTCCAACTGGAAAAGAAACAATGGTGCGATTCTGTGTGAATCAAACTTGTTCCAGTATAATGAATATAACGGTTATTTATCATTTACAAACAATCCAAAACACTCGAAGTGTTACAAAAATTCTTTCATAAAAACACTTAACTGTCATGTCAATCATTTTTCTCTTTATTACTAACGTTCATTACAGATTATCTTTAAGATGGAGATGGAAGATGGAAATTCCCGTTCCCTGAGATGTCCAAGAAAATAACCGAATGCAGACACACCTACACTTTGTTATGATGTTATAACCTCATAAAGGTGTCAAAGCTTCCGCAAACTCTGATATCATGTATTTCCTCACAAGTGCACAAGTTTGGCGATCCATCACAAGATGATGTAAGATTTATGTTTGGGCATGATTTCATGAAATCTCAAGATCACAGTCAAAGACAACGTAAGATGAATCAAAAGATGACTATCCCAAATGTACGGATACAAATGTCTACGAGCTAAAACTAGAAGTGATTAAGTTTAGGTTATTATCCAGGGGTGACCTCACTTAGGGGGAGATTGTTAGATATTAGAAAAAAGACCACGGTCCCCGCGTGTTTTTACTGGGTTTATGTATAGCTTCGATTTAATAGTTAATAGTACGTTTTTCAGTTTAAGTCGGTAACGAAATACCCGTAAATTTGTAAAGTAACTATATATAGCCGCCACCAACTTTGAAGAGGCAAGCTTAGTTCATAATTCATTACAAAAAGAAAACACTTTCTCTCTCTAGAATATTCTCTCTCAAGTGTTTCTCTCTCTAGAAACTAGCCCGATCTAAGAATCGACCCCGTGTTATGATATAAGATATACCACAATTGTTTATCATTAATCATTCAATATGTCTATGTGTAGTTTGATTGATTTATGTTCTTGATTTATCTTTAACATGCAAGGCTAAACCCTCCTTTGTATTTACTTATGATTGCATGAAACTTAGGTTGTAGATCCTTTTGATGTTGCTTCTTGTTTATGGATGTGCTCGTTAGGCTCTAGAATTTTTTTAGACCGTGTTCGAGCCTTCCCAACTTATTACCTTAGAGAACGATAACAACCCCCGAGTGTTGCATATACTACACTACAACGACTAAGTACACTGCCTAGGGGATTGTAAAGCTTCCTGTGAAGTCTTCACGACCCTCGTATCAATGACTCATTCTAATTGTTCTCTTCTTTATTACATGATTCTGCAAGAATCTGGTCCTGAATTTAGTAAGTCACAATCCAGGTGGTCCCAAATAGGTGTGAACATGGGATGCGACTTGCTGTCAATATAAACGTATCATTTGCTATGGATCACTAAAACATAAAAAGTGTCCATGATTAATGTTCATAAAGGGTCTTTATTGGTATGGGCCATTTGTGTTTTTTTTTAAATAAAATAGCACACTAATAATCTAAATAACTTAACAAAACCATTTTGGATGTAATATGCATTAATATTGGCAACTTTAACTTTAATCCATTCGACTTGTTACTCTATTTAGCTACAACAAATTTACCCATATCATCTTTAATCATCACCAATGTTTGACAGAGAAAACTCAAAATCAAATAAACTTAAATCAACACCAACTCTTTCATGCACAACTGTTGATACATCAGGTGTTGACTGAAGTCCATTTTTGGCCAACCCAAACACTTTTTACTCCATTTGCAGCTGCCATCCGCCACATTAAAAGAGACAAAATGCCAAAATTATTAAAAAAACACCTTGACTCCACATGTGTTGCCTAATTAAGCAGTCCCTATACACCCAAATCCCATATAAAGCCTGGTATTGTAAGGTGTCTAATAGGTATATACTCATCAGTTAAAAAAAAGATAAGTGAAAAAGGAAAACGAAGGTTTATATTGATGATAAACTAACCTTGGCCATCGTTTCGTCTTCATCGATAATATTCTAACGGTTAGTAGATATCATGTTACCCGCAAAAACATTCATTTCAACTAAACTAATACAATCAATAGATTTAGCACGAAGCATGTAATTAGCTTTGTCAGTTGCATTCATAAGTACGGCTATCAGGTTGGTCACAATTGCCTCATAATCCTTTTGAAAGTGTTCATGCCAATCATATAATGTGTGAAAACCAAAGTTACAACAGAATAAGCAAGTTAAGTGAAGCGTTGCCTAAAATTTACTGTTAGTGCCCTTTATAAAAGGTATTTTTTTTATTCGACCCATTTGAAATTAAAAAACAAATGACTTGTAAGCAAGTTCCATTAATTCCAACGGTAGAGTTAGCTGTCAGTAGATGTAGTCACGAAACAACAATGATTTTTGAATTTACGTTACTTAATTATGAACTTAAGAAGTAATGGTAGCAAAATGGAGAGGTCGTGCAACGGGTCAAAACGAACATTTTTTTTACAGGGGCCCAAATGGGTCGGGTTGACTCTCAACACTTATTACCCTGTTGTTTTAAACTATACACATACATGATGTATCACATATTTTAATATTTTCTGAAATAGGTCGGGTTAGGTACCTGGATCATTTCATACCACTGATGTTGTCACCCATATTGTGGCTCAGTTATCCCTTCGCGATCATTTGTTGGTAATGCTCTCGTTAGTCAGAAGTTCCACCGTTCCTGAATGGGTAATGTTGGGTTTAAAAGACTTCAAGATATTCTTAGAGTTACTGCTGCTCAGTAGGGGTGAGCATGGTGCGGATCGGTGCGGTTTTTGGCAAAAAACCATAGCACCCATCCTGCAATTGCGGTTTTTAAAAAGTGAGATCCGCAACCGCGCGGTTTTTGCGGTTTCAGTTTTGCGGGTTTTATTTGCGGTTTTGCCGGGTAGTGTGCGGGTATTAAACCGCACCCGCACCATCACTTATAATTATATAATTAATGTGGGTTTTTTGCGGTTTTTTGTTTACAATGTTGGTTTTTTCGGTTATAACAATGCTATATTTAAGGTAAACACACACATTACCTAGAATATTATTGATAATATGCATTAGAAGCCTTATAACACACATTAAATAATCAATGTGCCGTTTTCGGTTTTATAAAATTTATGTGCGGTGCGGTGCGGATTTTGCGGTTCGGTTTTACGGATAAAACCCAACCGCACGCATTTTCGTTTTATTTGTTTCCTAAAACCGATCCCCGTTTTTTGGCCGATGGTGGCGTAGTATTTTGTGCTGTTTTTGCGGATTTTGTGGTTTTGCGGTTTGCGGTGCGGTTTCTGCTCACCCCTACTGCTCAGGTATATATTAGTGATGTCAAGCATAACTTAGTGCTGCTGGTAATACTAATGAAAATTATGCTAAGTAGTTAGTACTGGTAGTATAAAAGTTACTACTGCTAGTATAATTAGTACTGTTAGTATAAAGTTACTGCTGCTAGTAGAAGTTAAGACTGCTCAGAGATGAAGACTGAAAATATACTAAGTAGTTACTGCTGCTAGTACTAAAGTTAGTACTGCTAGTGTATGTTAGTACTGCTAGAGTAAACTTCTAAGCTGGTTAATACTGCTTGTGCTCAGTTACAACTGCTGAGTGATTACTACTGCTGGAAGGAATATGCTGACAGAGATGAGATCAAAGATTAATTGGAGAACAAGAATACTTATGAAGATAAGTATTAGTTATTTGTAAAGAAGAATAGTATAACATATTTTGTTTTAAAAGATTACGTTTTGTTATTTTAGAAAAGATCATGATAAGTTAGGGAAGTATTGTAAGCCTTGTAGGACTCCTTGGTGTATAAAAGGAGGTCCTAGGGCATAATGTTAGATGTACATCTTTGATATTCGTAGCTTTAAGGTTTTGTAAACCCTAACACTATTAAGAGTGTTCGTTTTATATTGAGGCTGAAAGTTTGGTAATCTGTCTTGTTATTGATTTTGTTACTATTTTATTAGAATTCTTTTAAGTATCATTGACTAGATTCCGCATAGTCTTTGATATATTCAATCAAGGTTTACAAGCTAAGCAAGATCTATTCAAGTGGGATCAACAAGTGGTATCAGAGCTTGTTGAGAAACTTTGAATAAGAAGAAATAATCTACACACACCAGAACTATTTGATTGTGAAAACATGGAGGCAGGATCTTCAACAATGGTTGCTGCTGCAAAACTTCTAGTGCTCAATCTAGGAGAATTTGAGCTTTGGAAAATGAGGATAGAACAATACTTCCTAATGACAGATTATGCTCTTTGGGAAGTAATAGTAAATGGAGACTCGCCTCCACCAAAGAGAAATGTTGATGGAGTTGAGAAAACATATCCTCCTACAGCTGCAGAGGAGAAGAGAGCGCGCTGTGCGGGCGTTGAAGGAATTAAAGGCAAGAGGTACACTGTTGATGGCTCTTCCAAATGAACATCAACTAAAGTTTAATACCTACAAATGTGCCAAGACTCTGATGGAAGCCATAGAGAAAAGGTTTGGAGGTAATAAGGATTCAAAGAAAACTCAGAAGACACTTCTAAAGCAACAGTATAAGAATTTTAATGGATCAAGCTCAGAAGGACTTGATCAAACCTATGATAGGCTTCAAAAGCTTATTAGTCAGCTAGAGATTCTAGGTGAAACTATTTCTCTAGAAGATATGAATCTGAAGTTTCTAAGAAGTCTCTAATCAGAATGGAAGACTCATACCTTGATTTGGAGAAACAAACCTGATTTAGACACCTTAAGCATGGATGACCTATACAATAATCTAAAGATTTATGAAACTGAAGTTAAAAGGTCATCAAGCTCAAACCAAAATTCACAGAATGTAGCTTTTATGTCTTCCAATAACTCTGGCAGTTCCAATCAAGCTTATGGTTCTAACTCTGCCAATACTGATAGTATGAGTGATGCTGTGATCTATTATTTCTTTGCAAACCAATCTAACAGTCCATAATTAAATGATGAGGACTTACAACAGATTGATGCTGATGACTTGGAAGAGATGGATCTAAAGTGGCAGATGGCTATGTTGACCGTCAAAGCCAGAAGATTTCTAAATAAGACTGGAAGGAAGATTAATGCAAATGGTACTGAGACCATAGGGTTTAACAAATCAAAGGTGGAATGCTATAACTGTCATAAAAAGGTCATTTTGCAAGAGAGTGTAGGGCTCCAAGGGAGAACAGGAACAGAGAACCTGTAAGGAGGAATGTAGTGGAAACAATAGAGACAAAATCTTTGGTGGTTCAAGATGGACTTGGGTATGACTGGAGTGATCAGTGTGAAGAAGAACCTACAAACTTTGCACTTATGGCATATACATCTTCAGGTTCTTCAAGTTCTTCAAGCTCAGATTCTGAGGTATCTACTTGTTCTAAAGCATGTTTAAAATCTTATGAAACTCTCAAAGACCTTAATTATAATCTGATCAAAATGATTTAAGAAGTCTCAGTTAAATGTAGGATGCTTATAAAGCAGGTCTAGAATCCTGTAAAGTCTAGACCTAGATGTGTAAAAAAAAGAATGAGGTTGTTTTTTGAAGAAACCATAAAGATTTGACAACTTGATATTAAGTTGAGAGACATGCACTAACAAGCTTAGAAAGAAATTTGAAAAAGCAGAAAAGGAAAGAGTTGATTTAAAACTTACCATAGAAAAGTTTGGAAATTCATCTAAAAATCTAAGCAAACGTTAGAGAATTCAAGTAAGTTGAAAGTTCAAGACTGGTGTGGGGTTTGATAGTCAAGTGATTAATAGTCATGTGTTTGATAGTTAGGAAAATGAAAGGTACAAAACAAGTGAAGGGTATCATGTTGTTCCCCCTCCCTATACTAAGAACTTCATGCCCCCTAAATATGATTTGGTACTTGCTGATGAGGGAGAGTCAGTAACTAGTATACCTGATGTTGCAACAAGAGAAGCTAAGACTAGTGTGTCAAAACCTAAGTCTGTTGGTAAACCTCTTATTGAAGATTGGATATCTGACAGTGAGGATGAGAATGAGACTGAGTTTAAATCTAAACAGAGAAAACCTAGTTTTGCCAAAACAGAATTTGTTAAATCTAATGAGCATGTGAAAACACCTAGGGAGTCTGTTAAGAAGGTAGAGAACAAAAAACAAGCTAAATACCCTAAGAAAAACAGTCAAAGCCCTAGAGGTAACCAGAGAAACTGGAATAATTAGATGACTCAGAAATTAGGAAGTAATTTTGAGTTTAAAAATAAAGCTTGTTATGAATGTGGCAGTTTTAATCATTTGATCAAAGATTGTGAAAAGAAAATGGTAGATAAAACTGTATGGAACAATGCTAGAAGGGAAAATAACCAAAATTCTCTAAGAATGACTCACCCTCTTCCAAAAGGAAACTTTGTTCCAAAAGCAGTCTTAATGAAATCTGGCATTAAAACACTTAATACTGCTGGGCAAAACTTTTTAAAAGCTACAGTATCAGTTAATACTGCCAGACCAATTAATACTGCCTACCCTAGACCAACAATAAATAGTGCAAGGACAACATCAAATGTTTTTAATAAAGCACATACATATGTTAGAAGACCCTTTAACAAGTCTACAACAAATAAGAACAGTAATTTAAAAGAAAAAGTTAATACTGTTAAGGGAAATGTTACTATTGCTAGGCCAAAAGTAGTAGTACGTGTTAATAAGGGAAATGAAAAAGGGCTTTTAAAAAAAATGGGACCTTTTGGTTAAGGCCTCAGCATGTTGGGTTTGGAGACCAAAGCAAAAGGTTTTAGACCATGTCTCCAGACACAATGGTGCATCAATGAATTTTAAAAGATTTGACTATGTTAATGCACAAGGCATATCCAAGTCTATAATGGCTTGGGTCCCTAAGAGAGCCTGATGCTCTTACTCTTGTGCAGGGCAATCCACAGCTAGAATTGCAGAAAAAAGGAGTAATTGACAATGGATGCTCTAGGCACATGACTAGAAACAAGTCCTACCTCTCAGATTATAAAGATATTGATGGTGGATTTGTTGCATTTGGAGGAGATCCTAAAGAAGGTAGAATCACTGGTAAAGGTAAAATCAGTACAGGTAAATTGGATTTTGAAGATGTGTACTTTGTTAAGGAGCTTAATTTTAACCTTTTTAGTGTCTCACAAATGTGTGACAAGAAAAATAGTGTTCTTTTTACAGACACTGAATGTGTTGTTTTGTCTCCTGACTTTAAGCTACTTGATGAAAATCATGTCTTGCTTAGAGTTCCTAGAAAAGATAACATGTACAGTGTTGATTTAAAGAATATTGTTCCTTCAGGAGGTCTAACTTGTCTCTTTGCAAAGGCCACATTAGATGAATCTAATCTTTGGCATAGGAGGCTTGGGCATATAAATTTCAAAACACTGAACAAACTAGTGAGGGGAAACCTTGTTAGAGGTTTACCTTCAAAGATTTTTGAAAATAATCACACATGTGTTGCTTGTCAGAAAGGAAAGCAACATAAAGCCTCTTGTAAGACCAAGACTGTAAGCTCAATCAGCCAACCATTACAAATGTTGCATATGGATTTGTTTGGGCCAACATTTGTAAAGAGTCTAATGAAAAAGATGTACTGCCTAGTTGTCACAGATGACTATAGTAGGTTTAGTTGGGTTTTCTTTTTAGCCACTAAGGATGAAACTAGTGAAATCCTTAAAACATTCATAACTGGCATAGAAAATCTAATAGACCTTAAGGTAAAGAGTATTAGATTGTGACAATGGACCAAATTCAAAATAAAAGGTTCATGAATCAGTTCTGTGAAATAAAGGGTATTAAGAGGGAATTTAGTGTTGCTAGGACTCCACAACAAAATAGAGTAGCAGAAATTAAAAATAGGACACTAATAGAGGCTGCTAGGACTATGCTAGCTGATTCAAAATTGCCAACAACTTTTTGGGCTGAAGCAGTTAATACTGCTTGTTACGTTCAAAATAGGGTGTTAGTTATCAAGCCTCACAACAAGACCCCTTATGAACTTTTTCTAGGTAGAAAACCTGCCTTAAGCTTCATGAGACCATTTGGGTGTCCTGTTACTATTCTTAATACATTAGATCACCTAGGTAAGTTTGATGGAAAGGCTGATGAAGGGTTCTTTGTAGGATACTCTACCAATAGCAAAGCATACAAGGTATTCAACAGTAGAACTAGGATAGTAGAAGAGAAAATGCATGCTAATTTTAGTGAAGAAACACCTAATATTGCAGGAAATTAACCTAATTGGCTTTTTGATATAGATGCTCTAACAATATCTATGAATTATAAGCCAGTTGTTGCAGGGAACCAAACTAATGGTAATGAAGGTACCAAAGAAAACATTAATGCAGGTCTAGATGGGAAGAAAATAGTACCTGATCAAAAGTATATACTGCTACCATTAGTGACATCTGATCCATTACTCTCTAAAAGTTCAAAGGATTCTCCTGATGCTGGATTCAAACCATCAGGGGAGGAGGAAAAGATAGATTCTGAACATCAAGAGAATAAAGATAGTGAGGTGCCAAATAAAGAGGAGCCAAGAATTAATCAAGAGCATGGTGCAAATGTCAACAACACTAATAACATTAATACTGTTAGTCCAACTGTTAATGTTGTTGACATAGAAAATAATGTTGTTGATGAAAATATAGTCTATGGATGTATTGATGATCCAAATATGCCTAATTCGGAAAATATTGTCTATTCTGATGATGATGAAGAAGTTGGTGTAGAGGCTGACATGAACAATTTGGCTACAAGTATGCCTGTCAGTCCTATTCTAACTACAAGAGTTCACAAAGATCATCCACTTGAAAAATCATTAGAGATATACAATCAGCACCTCAAACGATTTCTAAAGAACATGCTTTGGTCAGTTACATTAATAAGCAGAGAAGAACAAATCATAAAGATTATCAAAACTGCTTATTGGCCTATTTTCCCTCTCAAAAAGAGCCCAAGAAGGTGATTTAAGCTTTGGATGATCCAAGCTGGATAGAAGCAATGCAAGAGGAATTGCTACAGTTTAAATTGCAGAAGGTTTGGACATTGGTTGATCTACCTAATGGCAAGAGGGCCATTAGAACCAAATGGGTCTTTAGAAATAAGAAAGATGAGAGAGGAATTATAGTTAGAAACAAGGCAAGACTGGTAGCACAAGGTTACACCCAAGAAGAAGGAATTTATTATGATGAGGTTTTTGCTCTTATTGCTAGGATAGAAGCAATCATGTTATTTTTGGCCTATGCATCATTTATGGGGTTTATTGTGTACCAGATAGATATGAAGAGTGCCTTTTTATATGGTACTATTGAAGAGGAGGTGTATGTATGCCAACCTCCTAGTTTTGAAGATCCATAGTTCCCTGATAAAGTTTATAAGGTAGAAAAAGCTTTATATGGTCTACATCAAGCTCCTAAAGCCTGGTATGAGACCTTGTCTACCTAATTATTGGAAAGTATATTTAGAAGAGGCACTATAGATAAGACTTTATTCATCAAGAAGGATAAATGTGATATCCTATTAGTACAAGTGTATGTTGATGACATCATCTTTGGGTCTACAAAGAAGTCTTTATGTGCTGACTTTGAGCAGATGATGCACAAGAGATTCCAGATGAGTTATACGGGGGAGCTCACTTTCTTCTTAGGGTTACAAGTAAAGCAGAAAGATGATGGAATCTTCATTAGCCAAGACAAGTATGTGGCTGATATATTGAAGAAGTTTGATTTTGCCACTGTAAAGGCAGCAAGCACTCCAATAGAGACTAACAAGGCATTAAACAAGGATGAAGAAGTTGAGGATGTGGATGTTCCCTTATGTAGATCAATGATTAGATCATTGATGAACTTAACAGCTTCTAGGCCTGACATAAGGTTTGCTGTTTGTGCTTGTGCAAGGTTCCAAGTTACACCAAAGACTTCACACCTTCATGCAGTGAAGAGGATCTTTAGATACTTAAAAGGATAGCCTAATATAGGCCTTTGGTATCCTAGGGATTCACCATTTAACTTGGAAGCTTTCTCTGATAGTGATTATGCTGGAGCTAGCCTTGACAGGAAATCCACAATAGGAGGTTGTCAATTTCTTGGCAAAAGGTTGATTTCATGGCAATGTAAGAAGCAGACTATAGTTGCCAATTCTACTATTGAAGCAAAGTATGTTGTTGTTGCTAATTATTGTGGGCAGGTGTTATGGATCCAAAATCAAATGCTTGATTATGGGTTCAACTTCATGAACACCAAGATTCACATTGATAATGAAAGCACCATTTGTATTGTGAAGAATCCAGTGTTTCATTCAAAAACCAAGCACATTGAAATAAGGCATCATTTCATTAGAGAGATACTATATAACGAAATTTGAGTTCAAGTGATCAAGATTCACACAAACCATAAAGTTGCAGATGTTGTCACAAAGGCTTTTGATGTTAGCAGGTTTAACTTTCTAATTGCTAGCATTAGATTACTTAATCTCTGAAGTATTGTTTGAGGAGAGGTTAATTAAGATTGGATGAAAAGAAATGAAGCATTCAGCAGAAGTGGATGAAGGGTCAACAAACCACTGATCCCCAATACACATTTACATCTGCTCAACTCTCTAATGAAGAACCAATCACTGTTTTATAATCATATCAACTTCAAAAGACTCAAAAACCTAGGAAAGCCAAAAGGACCACTAAGATATCTTAGTCTAGTAGACCTATTCACCTTGTTGCAGATAAGACTGTCTATAAGGAGTGAGAAGATAGAATGGAAAGGGCTGCCACTACTACTTCTAGCTTAGAAGCAGAGCAGGACAGTGGTAACATAAATAGGACCCAATCCATGGCAACACTTAATGAATCTTTTCCTCAGGGAACAGATTCAGGTAGTGTCCTAGTGCCTAGATACATATTGGGGGTGCATCAGCTTAACTAGGTTTGGAGGCGCATCTAAACAGCCAATGATCCACCTCTCTCAGAGTTACACACTTTAGAAGTGGGGAGGACATCATGAAACTAATGGAATTGATGGAACATTATACAAAACTATCTGAATTGGTGAGAAAAAGAAAAGAGAGATATAGTGAGCTGAAAAACAGAAAGAGAGTTGTGTGATAAAAACAGAAAGAGTGAATTGGTGAGAAAAAGAAATGAGAGATTTAGTGATACTGCTAGGCATAAACTTAACACTGCCAGTATAAGTTATAGTCACTTGCTCTGCCAGGAATATCTTAATACTGTTGGGTAAAGTTAATACGACTGGACTTAAAGTTAGTACTGTTAGGCTAAAATTAGTACTGGTGGGTGACCGTTAGTACTGTTTGAGGCATAACAGAATTTCCTTAATTAAATATAGCTGTTGCAAAATTTCCGCCAACAACTTCGTCTATAGGTTTGACTAATTTAGAGAATTAATGATCTTTCTATAAAATCATAAGCTTTCTTCAAGATAAGAAAATTTTCATTTAGTCGGTCAAATTAAAACCCTAAGTGCTCTTTATATAATCTCAATTAACTTTTCCAAGCTCACATAATCTCATATGCAAACATATCCCAGAACCCTAATCTAACTTCTCTCCATTAAATGGAAAATTTGGATTTCTGCGACAAGCACAACATGGTTGCCTACTTACAGAAGTCAGAAGGAAGTGAAGGATTTCATCAGATGATTGATTTTCTCACTACAAGTCACATTAGGTATACCCTCACTGAAAGTCCAACTATCTATGTCTCTCTCATAGAACAGTTTTGGCAAACTGCTTCTAGATTCAGTTAAAGAATTATCAAAGGTGTTAGTCTCCTCCAAGAAAAGGTTAAGAGATGTGGAGGAAGACTTGGTCATAACATCGGAAGATGGAGTGGGATTATCTTTTAATGCTTTGATGTTAACAATAAGAAGATTGACATTCAACAATTTTTCACGAAGGATATCGTCTTTGATTGTTAGAAGAATATCGGTATTGACTAGCTCGAACATAACCCTCTTTATACATAGATAAATGTAAACAAATATGAATACACAACAAGGATCAGAATCCGCGAGATCAATGAAACCGGAAGCAGTATAGAGTGTTCCCGGGTCGTTATGTCCCAACGAGGCTAGAGATGGAAAATCGAAAGACGATTGATCATTGATGTTTGAATATGACAAGGATGTGAATGGGCACTAAACCTAAATAAGCAAATGCACATAAAAATAAGCAAAGAAAATAAGCTGGAACAAGAATAGAAGCTAGAAATGGTAAAAACACTTAAAACCTTTATACTAAGACACAAATAAGCTCAAATAAGCTTAAGACAAATCAAATAAGCTAGATAACTCTAAATAAGCAAATTCAAAAAGCAATTAAGCTAAATTAAGCAAGGAAACTCAACAGTACTAACAACAGTACTACCAGTATTAACTAACAGTATTAACTAACAGTATTAACTAACAGTATTAACTAACAGTACTAACTTGGAGTTAGTACTGCTAGCTTTAAGTTAATACTGTTAGTTCAATGAAACAAGAAATAAGCAAATAAGCTAAAACAGATATTTAACTATCCCTAATAAGCACTCAGGCATAAGAATAAGCAACTGGAATAAACTAGAATGGCAAATAAGCTAAAAAGCTACAAACTGATACACTTTTGAAAATACTTTGAAAAAGAAAATAAGCTTAAATAAGCTTACTCCTAAAGACAGTAGGCCAAAATGGTTTAATCTACTCTAAAAAGCTAAGTGAATCTTAAATAAGCAGAAATAATAAGCTGATAAGCTAAAATGAACCACCAGTACTAACAGTTTTAACTACCAGTACTAACTCAGAGTTAGTACTGCTAGCTTTAAGTTAGTACTGCTAGCTTTAAAAAGTTCCAAAAGTGAACTGGCAGTACTAACTATGGGTTAGTACTGCTAGTTGAAAATACCCCTTAAAAATCATTTTTCTTTCAAACTAATTAAAAACAGATTATCTATTAACAAAATAAGACACTTATGAGCAATTTTAATTAAGAATAAGCACTTAAATAAGCTGAAATGGCCTAGCAGTATTAACTCAAAACTAACAGTTTTAACAAATGAACTAACAGTTTTAACTAAGAAAGTGATACAAACTATTTTTCAACTAACAATTAAGCAAAATAAGCACTAAGCATACTGATAAAGCACAAATAAGTAAACATAAGTAACAAATAAGCACTATAAGCAGTTCTATAGTCAATACGAAAGACAAGAAACAGAGAAACTTACAACACCCTTGCTCAAAACAGGGTCAAACAAAGAATCTACAAGCTCTAGCTTGTATAAAACAAGCTAGTGAGAGTCCATAAGCCCATCCAGAACTGGCTTATCATCCATAACATAAGCTGTGGTATATTTAAGAGTGATATTTGTGAATTTCTCTTAACTACTTAACTTTTTATGTGTATTTAATTAAAACAGCTTATAAGTAAGCTGTGGTGAGAGCTTTTTGAACACAAAACAATATGATTAAGAAACTTAACACTGGTATTGTAAATTGACTTAAAAACTCAAATTTGCATTAAAACTTGAAAGTGTTACAAAGCTGAAAGTAAAAAGCTGTAAATGACTTAAAAATTAAGCTAGGATTAAAAACTGAAAATTAATAAAAACTAAAACTTTTTTTTTTCAAAGGCTTACAAAAGGGTCTTATATATAGCCGAAGTCTTCATTTCTTGGACTTGCAGCTTGTGCTTCTTTTGTGAGAGCAAAAACAAGTGTGCTTGTTGTGTGAGGCAAGTCTAAAGCAAATCCCAGCCTTCAATTTCTTTTGTGCTTCTTTAGAATCAATCTCAGCCATCGAAAACCTGGAAAAAAAATGCTTAGGGATTGCCAACATGGCACTTATACAAGTGGGGGGGGGTTGTAGTAGGGGTGGATGAAATGATGTTTTGGCTAGGGAGTGTGAGGTGGTTTTTCAGGAAAAAGGTATGGGAGGACATCCAAGTTTGTTAACTGGGTTTTGTTGGCAGGAAAAGAGGGCTTTGGTAAGTTAAGGCATTTGTCTCCCCTCATGTTGTATACTTGAATGCAAATCTTGAACCAACCGGTAATATTGCAATTTTGAGACTCCTTGTCATTTAATTCTTGTAATACAACTTAGTGGTTTTTAGGCAGTTTAAGCCCCGACAAGTTGTATTTTCGTACTTGGATTACCTTCCGACTTTGTCCTCTAGAAATCCATTCCGTGTCTTGTTTTTGTCTTGTTTTTTTAGCAATCATTTTATTCCTTTTCCTTGAATACTCCGATTCCGTGCACAATACAAATGCAAAACATACAAATACAATGTATTGGTATGTTTTTAGTCTTTTAAGTCCGTTTATAATGGAAAATGGTATGTGTAATTAAGCACATACCAAAATCCCCCATACTAAGGTATTGCCGTGTCCTCACGCAATGTTATGAAGTAAACACTCAAGAAAACTAAGAATCTCGATCCCCCTCGACTAATTACCTCGAAAAGTAGCAAAGCGTTCGCCGAGGGAAACAAAAGAATCAATAGCTTTGACAAGTCCCGTTTTCACCATTTTTTATATGTACACTAAATATCTCTAATATTTTTGGATTTTCCTTTCTTTTTCTTTTCTTAACAACCTCTTTGACTTCCTTTATTTTATAAACATTGGGATCATAGAATGAGAAGCGTCCATAGAATATCTACGGATGTCCTGACGGATAAATTCATCGCCCCTGATTTTTCAATAGATTCAAACCAAGCAATTAAACAAGATCATTTGTCAATATAAATCTAAATGTTAAGCACTCATACTTATGACTTGTGAACTTTCAACTCCCAACATGGATATATGATTTAAATGTGTGTACTCAATGCAACTCAACCATAGATCAACTTATTTCCATAGTCATAATTCAAGATGAATCATGACTCAAAGCAACAACTTATTAGGACCTTGTAACTTGATTTTAAAGAACAAAATTTTAAGTGTTGAACTTTTTGCAACATCTTTATTATCATAATCATAAGTTCTTACAGCTAGGAATGCGTTGCTTAGTTTGAACACCTACCTAGGCCTCGCTCCCTAGTAGGATATCACAACCAACGACCGGTGTTCTTAGTTTGAAAACCCACCCCGTTGCTAGCGTAGTGGGAAATCACATCAACACCTTCTTCCTAAAATGGCTAAGGATAGGTATCTTAGTTTGAACCCTCACCTAGACCTCGCTTCCTGGTGAGATATCACAACACACCAAATCCCTAGAAGTAAAGATGTCTTAGTTTGAACCCCCACCTCGTGGTTAGCGGAGTGGGATATCACGACACATCTTTTACTTGCTCCATATACTCAAATGTATGCTTTATTGGCATAATTTTAATATTCATGCATTTTTGCATTCATATTTCATTCATGCTTCTTTGGCATTTTAACTTTTAATTTACTAAGAACAGAAAAAACTCGCTTTAAAGAATCAAGTTACAAATTTGAAGCTTTTTCTAAAAACATCGATTGACTTAGTTGAATTGAAATGAGCACGTATGATTAGGTGGATTAAAAGCTAATGGGAGAAAAAGCCACAAGTTATTCATATAAGTTTTAGAAGAATCTTGCTCAGCACATAAACTTATATTTAACTCTATCACTTCTTGTTCTTCACCTCGTGAAAGCTTAGCCTACAATTGAGGAACTAGCTAGGGCTCAACACGCCCGATCGAGTCAAAAATTATTCTCATTCTACCCATTAGGAAAGTCGAAACTGTGACAAAACACTTATTTTATTTTTGAAAATTTTTAAATTTTTTCATTTTTTTTTTGGTATTTTTGCAAAAATTTGGTGGTAAAAACGAGATTACATGATAACAACGGCTGCAGGCAAAATCAAATTGAAGATCCCCCTCCCCCCATACTAGAACTAAACATCGTCCTCGATGTTTTGGAAGGGGCACTTTGGTAAATCTAAGGCCGTTTATTAAGTGTGCCAAAAGATAAAACGTTAGTCGATTAGATTTGGATACTGGATTCCCAAAATGAAGCTGAGGATGTGAAACTCTTGATAAAAATACAAGCACGAGAGTTCTTCACAATCCGGGCAATCCTGGACAATTAACAACACAAACACGAAACACGGGTAATGGAAGAGGCAAACCTCCTCACGTCACACAATTAGAAAAATAGAAAGAAGATAGAAAGATAAGCATGGGGTGCCTCCCACGAAGCGCTTGTTTAAGGTCGCTATGCTTGACCCGTCCCCGAATTCATTGGTCCTTGGGGAAAGTTTGGAGATCCGGGACAACCATCGGCGGTATGTCCTCTCCAAAGTAGTGCTTAATACGATGACCATTCACTTTGAAATTTGGCCCGGAGTTTTGGGATAACTCAACAGTGCCATATGGAAAAACTTGGGTTACAGTGAATGGTCCACTCCAACGGGTCTTAAGCTTGCCCGAGAAAATCTTCAATCTAGAGCGTGAGAAAAGCAAGAAAGATCCATACAACATACGCAAGAGTGAAGATGTCATCCTCTAATGGTACATTCACATTAGTCGTAGACACATTCTTACGAATCCCGAGGTCAATAGAAGTCAAATCTCCCGGATCGGGCTCAATCTTAAATTTGAAACATTCAAGATTCGGAAGAGACATGATGTGAGTGAGTTCATCGGCGAACTCCTCATGATAAAGGTCACTCCTATCGGCAGGAGGAAACTGATCATTCGAAAGATCAAAGATAAACGAATCATATTGAGAAAAATCAACATGAGTAGTGGTACTGCCACTACTCCTCTCTTTAAAATGATCGTTATCAACGTAGAAAGCTTTATAATCAGGAAGAGATAACTCAGAATGAGTAGTGGGACTGCCACTACTAATCTCTTCTAGATTAAAGCGAAAAGTTTCAGCTTCGGGCGAAGAATTATCAAAGGTGTTAGTCTCCTCCAAGAAAAGGTTAAGAGATGTGGAGGAAGACTTGGTCATAACATCGGAAGATGGAGCGGGATTATCTTTTAATGCTTCGATGTTAGCAATAAGAAGATTGACATTCAACAATTTTTCACGAAGGATATCGTCTTTGATTGTTAGAAGAACATCGGTGTCAATCCCTCCAACTTCTGGGATAACAATCTCTACCCCCTCTACGCTAACGATCTCAACATCGGAAGGTGATGCATTAACATAATCGATATCCTCATCGTAAGGAGAATCGTCATCACTTGAAGAATTATCATTGTCGGAATTGACAACAATCTCAGAATGTTTATTGAGAGCATTAAGAGGGGTGGTATTTTCACAAAGAGGCACATCACACATTTTGTCGGGAATACCCTCGGACTCACTTGGGATTGGGACAAGGTCCTCAACACTAGACTTTATGAATTCGTCCGATTCCGTTTCCGGAATAGTGTCAAGATGCTTGTCCCCCATACTTAGAGAGTTAACGGACTCCTCGATTGGAAGAACGGGTGTGATTGCAATGGTGTCGTCTTTGTCATCATCATAGCAAATGGGAATCTTCCAATATCGATCTTTAGCCGCTTGTTCTTCCGCGATTCGCTTTTCTTCTTCCTTCTTTTGTATAGCTTGACCAACCAGATCACATATGGTTGTCATTTGTTCCATAAGCTTATTACTAGAATTGAGAAACTCATTTTGGGAATTAAGAAGCTCATTTTGGGCATTGAGAGTTGGATAAATTGACGGTAATATATTGTTGTGGAAAATTCGGTGATGTTTGTGGAAAATAATCAAAGTTTTGATTGAAACACGGGTCCTGATTGTAGACAAACGGGGCTTGAGGTGGACAATCGTAACCGTAATGAGATTCGTTCCCATATAACTCACAAGAGTATGGTACGTATTGGGGTTGTGGAGGGTGGTTTGCATAACTTGAAGAATCGTTAGAAGAGTACGGAGTTGAAAAATTAATTGGTGTTCCATTTCCAACAGTACAATAAAAACAAACTCCATCATATTCATTACAACCACATTGTTGGCACGTACCCAAAAGACATTGTTGTTGCAAACTTTGCAAATTTTGTAGGATCTCATTAAGGTTTTGATTGTAGCATGGTTCCGGATTAGAGATAATCGGAATTTGCGGTGGACAATTGTAACCATAATGAGCACCTTTCCTACAAGACTTACAAGTACATCGTTGACAAAATATATCGTTTAACGAATCCCCACATTCGTAACAACAATGATGGTCAATGTGTGGAGGACTTCATGAAGAATTTTGACCGGGGCCTTGATTGAAGACGAATGGCTCTTGAGGTGCACTAACAACGTTAGTGTTGTGATTGGATGACTCGGAGGTGCTTAGAATTTCGTTTTCATCATGAATTGTATACCAACCTTCATTCAAACACTTTCGCACAAAAGCACAAGATCAAAAATATAGACCATCAACCGGATCTCCACAAGTTGCATAATTCTGAGGGGGTCGTTGAGACGAGTCGGGTACGGGAACAAGAATCTTGTCTTCAAGACTCCCTTTTGAACAACAAAAGTCTGCAGTGTACAAAGCTCTACAAGTCGAGCATTCTTTAAACGCGTAAAGGGGATTTAAATGATAGTTGAATGATGCCATAAGAATTAAACAATATAGAGGGTTTAAGAAGAAGAATTAAAATAGAGGGTCGAGAAAATAAGAATTAAATGAGAAAGAGGCTAAAAGATGATTATTTTTGGTTTTTCGAGTTTTTTTAAACAACATATTTTTTTAAAGGACAAAACAAGATCGAATAACTTAAACCTAATAATCAACAAGCTTCACGGTAGCTCTCTAAAAGTGTTTAACTTTCAAAGGTGAGCCGTATATCGCAAGTGACACAAAAGGCAAGTTTTTAAAGCTTTTATTCGAGTTGGGAACTTATTATGGATTATACCTCAATTGAAAGTATTATTTGTTGGTGTTCTTTTACCAACTTTGTTTATTTATTTATTTTTATTTTTTTTGGACAATTTTTATATTTTTGATTATTTATATTTTTTATTTTTATATGATAATTATACTAATAAAAGAAAAGGAAAATATTTTTTACTTTTTTATATTTTATAATTTTATAATTTTTTATTTTTTAACAAAAACAAAACTTTCAAGAACGAAAGGGTCTTCAAATCACGATCAACAAACGTCAAACGAGAGAAT